>VZTO01012529.1:0-46526 GCA_013400615.1 Syrrhaptes paradoxus
GAGGAAGTGATCCTTAAATATTAAACAGCTGTCCTAGAACTCTCTTTTCTCCAAGGCCATATTCATCAGATTTTTCCAAGCAGATCTCTGAAAAATTTAAAATCTACTCTCCTGAAATCCAGCATGGGGTACTACTTTTTGTCCTGTTCCCTCCTCTTGGGATCATAAACTCTATCTCATGGTCACTACAGCCAAAGTTGCCCATGACTTCCACATCCACGACCTTCCTTGCTCCTAAGTATCAGATCCAGCAGAGCACATTTCCTTGTTAGATCCTCATGCACTAGACTAGTTAGATCCTACTCTAGCTCCTATCTTTTAGCAACTCAATATTTTAAGAATTTTAATCCACAATGAATCTGTAGTATAGAACAATTCATCCACCTTGTTTAAGAGAGCTCTTCAACTCAGAGTTCTGTTTCTTGGTCACAGGAATTGAAACTATTCTCATGGTACAAGTATCCAAGTTACACCAAATTTTTATAAGGTATAATTAAACATTATCTACCACATTTCCAAGATATCCCTTCACTCTATTTAAAATTAGGATCTGCAATGGGATTTTACCCTTCTGATATTTCTTTTGTTTTGATTCAGTTTCTTGCATGTATTTCTACCTATTTCACTCTGTAATTTGAAAGATCTGCTCCTAAGGAAACTGAAAATACTTTTAAGAAAAACAAAAGCAGATTCAGGATTTTTTTAAAATCTTGAAGATCTATAAAGTATTATTGTGTATTGACTGATATCTCACTACATCTAATTATATAACTACATTGAAAATTACTCTCAGCTTGTAGTAAAGTAGAAGAAAATCAGAAGAATGAAGCAGGCACAAAAAAAACCCAAATAGGATACAGAACCTAAGTGAAACAGAAGAACAAAGAGACAAGAGTTTTTCATTAGAATATTAGGAAGATGATTATTTGTTGATGTCTGAAGTGCTAATTTGTTGATTCTTTGGAGTGACAAAAAAACTTTGGCAGAGATCAGCTACATTAGACTAGGCTATTCATGGTACTATTAACCTGGATAAAAGACAACAGAATGAAATAGAAGACTCAAGAGCATAGACAACATAAATCACTAGAAAACTTGAAGTTCTCAACTTAGTTTTGCATAAGTTTGTTGCCATAATTTTTAAAAATTAAGTTATATTTGGAGTAAACTCTACACCTGAATCTATCCTTCCCCACTTTCCTCTCTCTAATTTTTTCCTCTTTGACCTGGCACTCTTAGAAAACATTTGTACCAGTTCCTCTTAATGTATTTCTTGTCTAGGAAATAAAAAAACTTTATTTTCAAAACAGATGGGGGGGTTGTATTTTCACTTTTCTGTGGTGTTCTTTTCCTTCTCCTTTTCTGCTTTTAACCCAATTCATGCCACTTTTCCCAATGTTTATAAAATTATACAATATTATTTTTGATACAAAATTATACATTTTTTAATATAAAAGATACAGATACATACTAGGAATATTTTACTATACATCAGTTTCAAATTAGCTCTCCCTTAAACTACATAATCAAGGTTCTGGGCTTTTGGCAATGTACTTAAAGAACAAAGCTATTTGAGAAAATAAACTTTTGAAGATCATTTTATTGGATCTACATAAAAAAATCCAGGAAACCAGAAAAATAATATATTTTTCTTGTTATAATACTTTACTCACTGACTTGTGTGGAATAAATGTACTTTCTATACAAAATTGCTTTAAAATGTGCAATTCAGACTCTCATACTGTAATTCTATTTTTTCATTTTTCTCCCCTGACTCCAATTTGGTGTATTTTATATTTTTTAGAAGAGAATGACAAGAATTTTTTTTTAAAAAGTTGAAGGATGGAATTCTCCCTGTTGCAATTATGAGATAATTCTTCATGCTTTTTTACAGAAGTCAGCATTTAATTTAAAAGTGACATAATATGACTGTATATTTGTCACTCATGTGTTGTAGTTAAGTTCTATTATCACACCTCTCTGAACACTTGCAAGCATCCAAAATTATTCAGTGCATCCTGTCTTATTCAACATTGTTAGACTAGATGTTTTTCCATCCGTTCTCTTTATCTCAAACTTTCCACTCTAACAGCACTCCCTGTTTAATGCTAAATTCTGAACAACAATTTCTACTTCTGGTATTTTTATTTAAATAACTGATGCTGCAAAGTTTTATCCACTAGATTTAAGATAATTTAATAGTTTCAATGTTAGAAGGAAATTCTCTGCAAAAGATATCTGATGACTTCAGAGAGACAACAGTATTCAACACAGTACACGTTTGATTGTACATAACTTTCAATCTGAAGAGCTGCTCTGGGTATTTGTAGCTAATAGAGCTTGCAACTTAGGTTATTTGAGTAACCTTAGCTTTTGCATCTCCAAAATACATTCTTACTGCGCCTAAAAGTATCCTGTGAGAAATACTGCATGTTACTACTGTGAAAGGATTTGATCATCATGAATACAACATATTGTGGATAAAATTTAGTAGGAATTTACAGAAATGTTATCCAAGAAAAATTTACCAGACAGATTTGTTCTTTCTTTTGCTCCCAGAATACCCATATCAGTTTCTTGGAATATGTTTTTGGTACACAGTTATTTACCATTTTAAAGGCTTTGTTCATTTGTTTTATTTTAATACTTCAAAGACCATTCTTCTCCAAAATTTAATGTTTCTTTTCAT
Source organism: Syrrhaptes paradoxus (assembly GCA_013400615.1). Taxonomy (NCBI): domain Eukaryota; kingdom Metazoa; phylum Chordata; class Aves; order Pterocliformes; family Pteroclidae; genus Syrrhaptes; species Syrrhaptes paradoxus. The sequence continues at coordinate 2,690 of VZTO01012529.1, forward strand.
AGGTAGTGTTGAACAGATGCATTTTAAGACTCCATTGAAGTACTCTTCAGTGTACTGAATGAGTACACAGACATTTCTGGCATACATATTCAAGTACACCACCTTATAAGAGAGTTTCTATAAATATATGTGTGTGGGTAATTTTAAAATCTGCTTTCCAGACAGAGAAAATATAATTTAAGTATGTGCAAAACCAAAATTCAGAAGAGGCACAAACATGGCTGCAATGAATTAATTTCAGAACTGGCATGCATATTCTACATATTTTACAATATTCAGACTTCGTATCATTAGTCTTTATGGTGATGAGCCGTCAGCCTGTCTGAGATCTGTAATCATAAACACACTTATTTACATAGATGGTATCTTATGCAGTCTAGGTTCAAGACAGCTCCTGCATTTACATATTTCCAACACTGAATTTAAAAGTAATTCATGGAGAAATGTACTCCAATCAACAAGGCTCCAGTTTTCTTTAAACCTATAAATATTTTTGAATCATTATAGTAGCGTACCTTGACTCTAACAGTCTACACTTTAAAAAATTCACAAGTTCACTGAAAGGCAACTGTCTTCTTTAGATACTTAGATCTCTAGTAGCAGTACTACCTGGTCTGAGCACGCAGAAAAGAAACAACAACAACAGAAAAACTCACACAAAGTAAGGGACAAGACAGACACATAGGTTTACTGGGTAAATCTCTGGCCTCCTAATCCTTTTAGTATGAGATAATGAGAAAGAGATCGAGACTGCCTATAGACCTTAATGCCCCAAAAGGACAGGTCAGCTCAAAGCCTATTAAGCATCACATAGAAATGGAAAACAGCATTACAGAGAAAATATTCAGCAGTAAGTGGAGAGCCATTGCCAATAGCTGTAAGGAAAATAGTTTGATAGGAGAAAACAAGCCTGTGCCTTTCCTGAGCACATATTGCTCTGCAGAGATCAGCTCTACAGCATTAACATGAAACACCTTGCTTAAAGAAACTCAAAGCTAGTTCTCTTTGAAAGGCTGCACATCATGGATGCCTTGTTTGAGGTTGTTGACTGCAATTGTTTTGTGGTCCTAGATAGCTTGGACTGAAAAGACCTCAAAGAATATTTTCTGGAGATGGCAATGGAATTGTAGCATCCTTATTACTGTCCCCAGTAAGTGCAGGAGCAGTTTCAAGCAGTTCCATTCATTCTGCAAAGCCACGCTGTCCAGTCCCTAACACCTGTGCCAAGATAGGTAAGTGAGCAAAGCTAGGCATATCTGTCCAGTTAATATTGGTATTAATTGAAACAAGATGGATAAGTTCATGGTCAATACTAGCAAGAGAAAAAAGAATCCTTAAAATTAATTTCTGCTTCTGATCTTCAGTAAAAGACCCAGATAGAATTTCATTACAGTTCTTCCTCTAATTAATAACTTGTCAGATTATTGGCAAATCAAAGGCCAATAAAACTATTTTGGAAGAATACTTCCCATGGTAGGGTGTCTGGATTATCATTATTAGCAATTACAAATGTGCACTTATGACCCAACAAACTCAGCATATGTCAAACAGTGAATAAATAGCTTCAGTTCATTTAGTATCACTAAACTTTCAAAAATTAGTTAATCCGTGAAAAATGTACTTGGGAAAACAACTGAATCATAAAAACACTACTGCTGCAACCTAGCAGAAACAAGATTTAGTATCTAATATTTGGATGCTGTTGAAAAATGTACCTACACCCCTTTTTCTAAGCTATATTACTTCCACAGAACAGACATGCTAATAAATAAAAAAATTAATTCCTTTTCAGCTATTTTTGTCGCTTGTCCCATTAACTTATGCAGCCCATATTCCATAAATCTTATGAGATCTCCTAGGCAAACCACTTCAAGAGGTATACTGTCTGAGCTTGAGAAGGAGAGGCCTGTGATCACATTACCTGAGCTTGAGGAAAAGAAACATGTGAACACATTATTTCCATCATGACATAAGCTCGAGGCAAGAATACTGTCTTCCCACTCACACAGAAATGCCAAACAGCTTGAAGGAGAAGCTGCCAATACAGCTCAGGTTTAGACCTGCTCACTATTTTATTCCTCACCTGAGTCTTAGCAACTATGTACTGAATAAGCTGTTCGAAAGGCTTTCTTAGCTTGAGCCCTGCTGCCTACTTGGGAAGAGCAATATACATAATCAGGAGTCATTTTTTCCTCAGGTTACCAGTCTTTGTTCTGGAGGAAGACAGTTCTGGCTTGGGTGGTTTGTTGCATTTGAAAGTTGAAAAACCAAGCAAGATAAGTTTTAGATAACAAAAAACTTTGGAAAATTCATAACGAGTAAGCATGTAATGAACAGCAGAATCTGGAATCAATCACTGCACTTCTTAAAGTGTTCTGGCTCAAACGAGTCAGATGGTACCAGATGCCTCAGATTCAGGAGGAACACTGAAAACAGATTTTCACTGAATAGTAGGGATTCATCTGCCAATACAGAAAGCCCAGTAGTTAAAGTTCTATTTGAAGAGTCACGCCCTTTCATAACAGTCTTTTTGTCCAGGCTTGGAACTTCAGTAATGGTAGTTTCGCTATCTTTCTCCTTTTTATTAAATCCTGTCATGTCCTTGATCTTAATGTGATCATGTGCCCATGAGTACCACAGATCAATTCATTACAGACCAGGAAAAACTGCAGTGCAGGAGACAGAGCGGCTCTTGAGAACTACCAACACAAGGTCTACCTAAAATGAAAAGAAGTGTTTACAAACTTGAGTTTCCTCAATTCCTTGAATTTCAGGGATAGCAGAGCCCTGAAGGAAAAGTACTTTTCTCTGTAGTCAAAATACATCAGATAACACTTAAATAATTGTCTGGACTTCTTGTTATTGGCAAGATCACATTTTGAGTCAGATTCTTACCATCAAAGACAGTATTAATTCTAAGCATATTTCTTCCAATTATAGAAATAAATATTAATAAAAAGGCTTCCATTAAATATGTTACCAAGATTTAACATTATGTATGCTTAAATTAAAATATTAATTCAAAAGTATGTGCTTGCACATACTAAGAGGGGTAACTATTCCAACCTTTTCATGCATAAAGATGATAGTTAAACAATGGTTCTGCAGCAGAGAAGAAAAGATGTTTTACGTTTTGAAAACTAATAATGTCTACCTTCAAGCAAGTGAAAAAAATAAGTTTATAGTTTTTATTTGTTTAACAATATGCTGTATGTTCAACAACCCTTTTTCAAAACTGGAGACAACTTAACACTACCATCTGATAATATATAAACATAATTGGAAAAATAAAATAGTGACATTTTTCTTTCATGAAGGATTTTCTTCTGTGTATAGTCTTAATTTTCCAATAGCAAATCTTAAGAAAAAGGAAATGTATACACAAAACCCCCACAAAGTTTTTTTAATTTACAGGTACACCTGCATTTCCATTTTCCTACTGCAACTTCACAAATAAGCCTAGACAGAACACTACTTTAAAGTAATCAAGTAAAAAAAGACACCAGTGAAAATAACTATTTATATCAGTAGATGCTGTTTCCTGAGAGTACTTTGCTATGTGACAAATCCAACCACAGCTAAAGTCAACTGAAAGATTCTTTTCTGCTTCAGTGGTTTGGGCCCTACGAGAAACAGACTTAGACTACACAAATGTGTAAGAGTGTTTAGATCCCTTTTCAGAAGACTACCCAGACAGGATGGTGGAAAAATACACGTGAGCTAATTCCTTTCTGTTAGAAGATTTCTGCCCCTGTCTGGAACTGAAAGTGTCAAGAATTAAATATTTAGTACTATGTGCCTGAACTACTGAAAATATTAGAGTAGATATCCTTGTGCAATTTGGTTTATGTGTCTCCTGATCCTAATCCATAAAAGAAATAACACCACCTCTACTGCTTTAACCACAAAGAACGAGGCTCTTGTCCCAGTGCCTCAAACTCATTGATATGTGCAATTTTTCCCAACTGTCATTTCTTTCAAAAAAGGTGTGGATGTTTTGATCCACACCACTGTCCAGTTCTTGCAAAATAAACATTTTACAAGGATAAAACAGGATATTTTAAGCTGGGCAGCTTTACTATCATGCCTAAGAGCCTGTGGAAAGGAAATAGTTAATGTTTCATAGTCTCTCAGACTGGGTGAAATATATGTGTGATCTTCGTCATTAGAGTATACAGATGTACTTACAGTTTTAGCAAATTAAAGAATATGTCCTGTAATTGAATATTGAATCTGTAGTTAAGTAGACATTCAGATTGTCAGATCCTATTAATCCTTATTTGGTTACAAGTCTTTTTTCACATGGCCTACTTACAAAACTGGATTTGAAGATCAGACTTAGACTGATGCTTTAACAGCTGTATTATTGCAGCCTGCCTTTTCCCAGCCAAATTCACAATTCACCTAAGTGAAAAGATTTTTTTAAATATGTGATGAATCCTTCTTTGTGTGCTGACATTTTTTACTGATACTTTTGCTCTGTTCCATTTTGGAAAATTATATTACTATATAGCACATAAAATGAGCACCCCACTATGCAGAGAAATAAGACCTTACAGAAATCCCTACAAAAATGTCTGCACTCAGTGACTAAGCATTAATGCCTGCTTTCAGGTTCAGCATGCATACAAAATAAGTAGCTAAACTTCATTAATTTTGTTGATGTACTATATCACATATGCTGACATAAGTGTAACTTGAGTGATACCAAAGGCTTAATCAGAAAAATTAAACAGAGAGTAGGGTTTTTGTTTATGACTCCATAAACTGGAGAAATAAAAAACTTCTTCACAAAGATTTAACAAGATATTTTCGTATTTGTAGTGTAAGGAAGCATTACCAGAAAATGAAGAATATACTGGTAGAAGAAAAGGTCAAGGCTCGCTTCCATTCATCTTGAATGCTGTGCCAAGTTTTCTCCATATCATAATTCATCAAATAATCTAATTAACTTGTTTAAAATTATAATTAAGTTAGGTATACTTAAGGTCATGCAATTACGGGTCTGTGAAGAGAGTTTTACACCAACAAAGCATCTGCAATCCAAATGACAAATCACACATTCTCTAATAACTCTCCATTCCCAGACACTATTAATAATGTTTTCTTAAAACCAAATTAAAATGAGTTTTTGCTGCTCTGCACATGCTGTCTATTCAGAAAAGTACAAAGAATCAACCTCAGTTATTGACTCTAGTAATTGATATCTTGAATCATCATCTTCCAAAAACATAAACACTGTCAGGAGATGCTGGGGTTACCTTTTCCTGCTTCACTACTGAATTTACAGTCATACAGTGTTTGGTGTTTTTTGGTGCTTTTTTTTGTGGGTTTTTTTTTTTCTTCTTATGGTTAATCTTTTAACTTGTTACCCATTTCTCATGATGTGAGGGTGCATGAAGTTGTTATACTATATGGTCTTAGAACCAGTTCCTCAAACAAGCTGAACAAAAAACTCCCAACTACTCTAAAAAAGAAATAGAAAAAACTGCCCAACCACTGAGCTGGGTAACTTCACCAATATGTGATCCTTTAACCACAGTGAAGATACACTGCAGTTCCCAAAAGCGATGGAGATTAAACTGTTTTGCCTTGTTATATCTTTCGATGGGCAAAATTCCCAGCAAGCTGAGTCAGCTGAGCAGAGGCACAGCAAGGCCAGAGCAAGCAGACTGTCTGACAGCAAGAACACCGATGTCTCAGGAAACCCATGTCCATACAGGCAGCCTCAGAAAGTAGCAGAACAGAAAGAATGAGTAGGTTGATTGCATTTTTTTTTACGTGCTTTACTACGTGTTTGATAAATAACATTATAAAGGTTGACTAGGTATGGAAGATACACAAAAACGGTGCCTTCAAAAATATCTTTGAGAAAGAAGACATACCTGGAACCTCTCAGTTGTTAAGCAAACAACTTTCATTAAATAATGCTCGTAAGTGAGAACTTGGACACTGAGTGAAGCAGAACCTGTTGGCTCTGAAGAACACACTGCTACTTTCTAGCATATTAGCAAAGTAGAAACAAGATTTTATTTCCCCCCTCTATCCCGCCCTGCCCCAGGAGAATTATTTCAGTAACCTGGCAGTCTTTTAGAGTTTGACCAAGAAGAAAAGGAAAGGTTGTTACTCACCCAAAAAAACTAACAGACTGGAAACCACAGATGTTGACCAAAAAGCAAAACCAAACATACAATACACTGTCAAGAAGATAAATGCATAAATGAAAACTCAGCCTTAGTGTGTTTCCAAGACTTACAGTGCTGGGTTATTTATCCCACTTATTCTATGGAGCTGTACTTGCTATACTTGTTGATTCGTTACATTGCTCCTTTGCCTTGTATCTCATCTGGAAATTTCCAGTCCTGTTCCAGAAATAGCCTGACCAAATATGAATCAGTAGCTCACACCAACTGAAAAAAAAAAAAAGGCAGTGCTTGTTTACATAAAGTTCCCTGTCTGTAGGCTGCAATTCAGGAACTGTTTCATGAGTCTGTGGGTGCCATTTCCATCCCAGTCCAAAACAAAGCACTCATGAATCTAACCCCGAAACTTCAAGTAATCCCTTCAGATCAATACACCATCCACCTACCACAGGTAATGCAAAGCTGTTATGCTCTTTATTTACAAGAAATCATTATCTAGACCTTATAGAGTTTAACAGGCAATGCAATTACTATTTTGAGGTGTGAAATGTTGAGGAGCAATCACCTTTCCAAGCTAAATGTCTGTATAGTAAGTCTTGCAAGGAAAGAGTACCAAAATTCCCTGACAAGATGCATAGGACAAAAATCTGTGCTGCTGATTTTCCTCCATCTACCTACTGCTGCTAAGCAGCAGCACGGTGAGCCAGGAACGGAGCCAGGCAGCAGGACCCTCACCCCCAAATGCCTTCTGGAGCTTGCTGGTGAGGCCAGTGCTCTGGCATATTTCCTGGTAAAGCCAGGGCCTAACAGAAACTGCTCAGTAACCGCCACTGAAGGCACTTGAAGAAGGACAATGTCACAGCATCTGCCACCTCTCGCAGATTTCTATGCAACACTTCCTTTTCTTCAGACTTCAAGCTCCATATATCAGCAGAAACTCAGACTAACAGCAAGAAAGACGGTTGGCATGAGGGAAATAGGGAGGGAGACAAAGGGGGAGACAAAAGGAAGGGTCATAAAGGAGGGAGACAAATACCAGGACTGCAGTAATATGTGTGATTTAAATAATGCTTATCATGACAAAATGCTTCCCTGAAGGTAGGGAAAAGTAAATTCACTAATGATATTATTGATTAGCAAGTATAATGTATGGTAGCAGCAAGACTTTTAAGCTCAATTTTGCCTGCATATGATTTCTAACAAAATTGGATTTTGCCTACTTACTTCTGTTTGACATCAAGAGATTGTTTTTTCCTTCTCTAATGTGTTTCTAGATGCTTTTTCTGCCCCATGTTTTGCCATAACGTCATAAGAAACATAGGGGCACAGTTGTTCTAGAGGAAAGGGAAAGCCTAGATTCTTCCATGTAGGAAGTTTCTAGTGACAGTGAGGAGTGTGAGGACTGCAGAGTTACTTTTGCACACATTTTTTTCAGAAGGTTAGTATTAAATTTGCCATAAAATTATTTTCTGAAACACCTAGAGGAATCATCAACATTACCACTCACGACAAGTAATTTGAAATTGTCTTTTTTGTAGTATAAAGTTATTTTTCATGGGTTTTTTTTTTGTAAAGATAAGTTGGTCTTGCATTTTTAAGAGTGAGAAATAAAATGGATTTGACTTATTTCTCTAATTTAAGATGATTTTTTAGTGAATTTAAATACTAATACTAATGAGAAATTAACCTGAATACAATCTACCATTTAGCAAACAGAAAAGGCTCCTTTTTTGCTTCATCTACTGAGAATATATTCCATCCACAGGGTACTGCCTTTTAGATCAACTCATAACTCATGTTTTCATTATACTCTCTGTTGTGACAGCTGAAGTGCAGATTTCCAATAAAGGAAAAAATGCCACATATTGACACTCTGAATAGCACAGCTTGTGACACAATTATATTCATTCTTAACTCTATTCACACTGTATTTTGCTAACATTTCATTGACTTTCCTGGGTCTCCAAGAAGCTCATAATGCAAACCAGGGTCACTGGAATTGGTCCTTTGCCAATGCCTTCTGAAATGGCTTTTGTCAGCAGAAAGCATTGTAAACTCGTTCATACATGAATGAAGACCAGGAAGCAACAAACAACTGCATATTAAAGAAACAGATAAATTCTGTCCTTCTTGTCACTGGGACACCATAATCTCAGCATCCTTATCTTAATGAGAAAAAATACTGGCATCTTTGAGCTCTATACTTCAGCAACAGTATATTTCTTTCAATATTACTCTAATGTGTTACTATTTCTCCAAAAATCTTACATGTGGAAATCGTTCAAGCACAGATCACATGGGACATGTTAAACATAAGCAGCATGTCAAGTGGTACTTACAAAGGCAATGCAAGACTAAGTGAGATGTCTGCATCAAGAAATTGCAGGAACAGAGAGGAATAACACCAACCAACCAAAAAAAAAAAAAAAAGAAAAAAAACTACCTTCACCTTGTTTCTACAGCTTTCCATTGACACCGCAGTGGTCCCACCTTGGAAGCAAAGACCCTGGCAGCAGGTGGGCTCCAACAGGGTAGGGAGAGAAATCCCTGTGGAGAACTCAGAATCAGCAACAGCAGCAAGCTTAGCAGCTGTAGCTCAAAATGGAAACATAGCAGTTCTGGTCTGCCTGATAGATCTTCCAAGGCCATAACCTTTCTTTTAGTTGGTTGCTTGTTTTCCTGGTAAGTGGAAATCAGTCACTTAAAGTATTAGATTTCCATTTTCACCTGAATCTTTCACAGGTATCTTGTATAAAACCAAATAGCTGCACTATACTTTTCTGAACATCTATTTTCATTTGGATCCATTTGGTCCAAAAGTCACTAGTCTCTTGTGAATAGCATATGGCACCAAAGAGCCTCCAGTGATCTGAAAGACTGTTATCAGGATCTGCTAATTCAGGTGACTACTCTACTATCCCACACCATTTATGATGAGAGAGCAAAACATTTCATGGTCATTCAGGTCTGACGTCACCATCTCTTATTGTCACCTCTGGGGACACCTCTGAGCAGGCCATGTTTTTCTCACAAAAAAGATTAATATCAATTCACTAGTTCTCAATATTTCAAAGTGAATTTTGAGGTCTGTTTAAAGCATCATTTCCTCCCTATGAAATGAAATTAAATTCAAGTTCATCACAAAGAATTTGATTTCTGTATATATATATGTATATTTCCCTTATATTTGTTTAATTACTCTTTAGAAATAGCAGGGGTCATCTAATTCATGCAGCACGTGACTGATGGGAGCAAGACTGCCTTAAGCCTTAATGGTTTATGAACAAGACCAGCAGCAGCAATTAAATGTGTATAGATGAACTGAGAGGAAGGAGATCATGCAGGGGAAAATAAATCATTATGGAAATGTAGAGTCATCAAAATATATATCTGCCTTGACCATGAAGGAGGTTATTATCATGGTGGTAACACCCAGCTGCAATAAACACCATACAGACGCTCACTCACCCTCCCCCATCCCCAGCTAACGGGGGAAAGAAATAACAGTGCAAAGGCAAAGAAAACTCATGAGTTGAGATAAGAACAGTTTACTAATTGAACTACAATGAAACTAAGAATAATAATGATAATACTAACATCTACAGTATATACAAATGAGTGATACACAGTGCAACTGCTCACCACATGCTGACTGAGGACCAGCCTGTTTCCTGCTAACGATCCCAGAACAAAGAAAACCCCAAAACTGCAATTCCACTAGACAGTGAGAGAGAGCTTCCCAGAAGACCTCTTAATTTGTACTAAGTATGATGGTGAATGATATGAAGTATTCCATGGCCCATTGGACTTGTTGCTTTACCTATGCTCCCTCCCAGCATCTTGTGCACCTGAAAATTTAGCAAAGCATGGGAGGGTGGAAATATCTTTAGATTCCCTGATAGCAACTCAAAACATTAGTACATTATCAACGTTCTTCTTTGTACAAATCCAAAACATAGCCTCATACTAGCTACTAAGAAGAAACTTAGCTCTGGTCCAGCTGAATTCTGGACAGTACAAGGAAATTTAACTTTAAACCAGCTGAAACCAGCACAGTTATTTTACAGCCTAAACATTTTTCCTTCTGATCATGATCAAGAAAAAACTTTGACTTGCAATTGATTGCAAACATTCACTGTCTTGAACCGTTTGAGTGAACATTACACCAACTTGATATAAGACAAAATGCCATTGCTGGAATTTACTTAGGCAAATAGGAAGCACTCAAGGTTAAGAACTCCATACTGCCACTACCCTTGTGAGTATCATAAGAAACTTTTTGAAGAAAGTATTTCACAAATACAGCTCTGTCAAAACAACATCAGCTTCCAAAGCAGTAGATTAGAATCCCAGGAACAGACTATTGCACATGAGAAAGATGATTCTGGGTTACATTTGGCTGGCAGCACACCCTGCCACACACCCACAAACATGGGCTGTATCACCAGACAGGTGAGAAGCAGGTTAACATCACAAATCTCAGGTCTGCAACAATTGCACTGGTTACCAAACTGTGCTCAAGATATAAAGGCAATTGAACAAGTATTTAATTTTTGGAAACTTTTGACCCCAAGGAGGCACCTCCATGTCAGAATTAATCCGCAATTTTTAGGAAGATCTTCCTAACAGATTATCCACTTGACATTCATGTGGGTCACTTGAGTTCTAGCTCTTAAAGGTATTCTTAAGAAACTATTACCTTTTATTTTGTTGTAATAATTTCTGAGAAGTACTCAAGGCAGCTGAAATTAAAGTGGTTATAAAATTGTTCCTCTCATTATCTGAGCCAGTGAGAAAAGAAGTGGGAGGAAGAAGCACATCTGATTTATATACCCTAGGCTTTTGTGCTCCAAAAAGACCTTTCCTGGAGGTTACAGCACAGAAACATGTCTCCCCTGAGTGTTTATACCTGCAAGCAGTACAAAAACAAATGCATTTTCACTGGATGTGCAGCACTCTTTAACCCAAAGACAGGGCCTTTGGGGGAGTTTTACAGAACCACTAAGCAACTCTCAGAATTAAGCACTGGCACTAGGCAGACCGGGATACAGATGGTTTGATATCATTCCTGGACATATTGCCACCTGTTATCTACATTTCTCACCAGAACATGTACATCTCATATTCACAAATACATGCTGACATATTTAAATGAGGCTGTTTTGCTATCTAGATATTTGGCAGTGGGTCTTCCTGTTTTTGTCATCATGTGTCAGATAAAGCCATCCTCATGTTTGGGAATTCCTGAGTTTTTTCTTCAACTTCTCCGAATTTAAATGTGCAATAAGAATGTTTCCATATAATTTGCTATCCCTCTTTGCCCTTTACTGGTTTAAAAAACATACAGTCTTCTTGAAACTGCACTCTCTTCTCCTATCCAGGGAAGAGCTGGCCTTGCTATAACATTGCTCAACCCAGCATGCAGGAGTTCAACACACATTTGCAACCACACAGATGTCCAGGTCACCCTGTGCACAATCCATTGATTTGCAACCAGATCTCTCACTCTGAGGTAAAGCTGAAAATGTGGGGTGGCCCCAATGCACCTTGGGGTTTGTGGGGCCTAGCACCAGAGGGTTGCTTTGGCCTGGCCCTTCCTTGCCTGCTCAAAGTAAAAGTGGCTCTTGCCCATGGGGCCGAAAACTCAGGCTCTTATAAAATCTCTGGGGTCTAACACATTACGAGCTTTTACTGAGATTCTCACCATATTTAGTGAGGCTAAAAACTTCTTGAGTAAAATACATAAGCATCTCAGCTGTATATCAAACAGTACTTAGTTTAGTAGCTATAGAAAAAAAAAATAGAAGCATGAACTCTAGTTGCTCAAAAAACAGACAAAAGAACTTAACACTAAATGAAAATTCATGTTGACTGAGTAAATCTCCTGACTAGGAACCCTCTTGGATTTGCTTTTCTTTCTGGTGCAGGTACTGTGACAGAGGGCTGAAGGAGGACTGACTTCTAGTTTCTCTGCAAATTTTGAATTGTATATTAATTATGCATGTAATCACATGCAAGCAACAGATACAAATCTGGAGCTTCTCTCTTACATCTCTGAACGAATTTTTTTCCCCTTCCTCACCCCACTATGTGAGGTTGATTAAATAATCAGACTTTTCTGGCCAGAAAACATGTGAGCATACAGTATCAGTCAATATGTTTATTATGTTTTAAAGAGCACAGGCTAGAGGACTTTTACATTTTCTAACCATTGTGTCTCTTCTTTTAAAACATACTTTCATTATAGTCAAAATATACTATCCTCATACCATTCTCTTCTGTCATCTTTATATCACTAGTTGCCTGATCCATCTTATAAAATAAAGTTTTTGGAAGAGGTTATGTGAAAGATAATGCAAGTATAAAAATTATATTTTATTTTTCTCAGTGTGAGTTTTAAAGCAATCAGGCTTGCAATAAACAAGAGACACTCTTGATAGGAACAGTCAGTATTTGGCAGGCATATTTCCTTAAAAACTGTTGACTTGATATTAATAGCAATCTGTCGTTCTCCCTATCAATCAGGAATTGCAATCAGCCACAAACACACCCTCTAGTTCTCCTTCAATCAGGGAAATATGGCAGAAACTCAATTGCAAGTATTTAATAAATTCATAAAGGGAAAAATTCATCAGAAATTGTTGGGACCACGTTGTGATACCTTTATTTAAACTAGGATTTTTCTTTCTCTGTGAGCATATTTATCATTTTCCATGAGTCTTCATATGCAGCTGAGTACTGAGAGCCTTAAAATCCATAGCTCTGTGTTTTGGGAAGTTTTTAGTTCACAGTTATTAAGAAAAAAAGAATTGATGTTGAAACTGTTACTATTTAGCACTAATGAAAATGTATGTCTCTTTTTCAAGTGCTTTCTGGGAATTGAAAAGTAGGTTACCTGTCAACTCTTCCCAAACAACCTCTGCAACAAAGCACCAGAGCAGACTCCCCATTTCCCAACAGTGAGGTATCATTAAAAAACCACCATGAATGTAAAACCAGCAAGCTTCTTTTTGAAGAGCTTAAGACATTAGCAAAACAGATTGTTTCTCCCAATGGTATGTTTAAATAAGAAAGGTACTTTCAAAGTGTTACTGTACGGAACAGAATTTCACTTATGCATGTGTTCGTGATGCCAAATAAAAGCTTCTAAAATGCCTTGCAGACTATAATTCGTTATCAAGAAGAGACTTTGCTAGGTACTACTAAGTCTCCAGTCTTGGTACCATATGCTTTAATTCCCCTATGGGAAGTCTCATCCACGAACAGAAAAGTCACAACAGGTAGAAAATTATATGAAACTTTTGTCAGTTCTTTAGAAACAACAAAAAATAGTTTGGAGTTTGGGATGTTTTATTTTTTTTCCCCAGGAAGATTTTCTTAGACCACTGTAATAGATTCATACTTGATACATCACATCAAAAAATCAGGAGGGATATTTGTTCAATTTGGCTGAAAGGTAAAGTAACTATAACCTTGACTTAAAGTCCTCTGAGATCCTTGAGAATTTTTCTGTTGTCTCTAACTAGGTAAGCCCCATATTAATACTGATTGCATTGCAAAATTCTTGTAACAATCAGAAATGTGTACATAGTACTTACAAGAAAGAAAAGCATTTTTAAGTCAGTGTAACAGACAATTTTGATTGAGTTCTTGAAAACTGCAAGGTAGAAATGTTACTTTTGAAATATGGCTACCTGTAACGCATTTTTGTCTTCTAATTGTTGCCTAGTGAATCCACTGTCCTGGAAAAAAGCATCCAATAACTCAGGTGTTATAGCTCCGGTGCTTTCAGGGAATGTTATTCTTAAATGAATTCATTTTATTAGTAACATCAGAACAGGAAGTCAGTTTAATATTCAGGGTAAAAGAGATGTTCTTTGGTGCCCTTGAAGCTGTCAAAAACTGAGTTTGGATAAAGCACAGATGACTAGTTCTCCAGAGGAAACATGGAAGATGGGTTACAAAATATATATGTGTGTATATAAGTGTATACATGTGTTGGTGTAAGTGTCTGTTTATCTAAATATTTACACTACTATGAATAATGTCATATAAAGTTTCTCCTGTTTAATGCAAAATAAACATCTCTTCCTGTCAGAAGATATGTACTAAGTATAAATTGTTCCTATACTTGATACTTCTAGAAAGTTAACAATGATCTTCCTACATCTTATAGTGTCTCTTTCAAGTAGTTAAATAGATATTCCAGAATAAGTTTGGAGTTTGGGTTTTTTTTAATACTTTTGAGTGAAAAGATACAAACGAACCACAGAATTGCTGCTACAGAGCTGAAATACACTTACAAGAGCAAGAACTAAAAGTCAGGAAAGGAATTTTCATGTGAACAATTAGACCCAAGTAAAGTAGATTACATTCACCTTTTAAAATTAAATATTAAATCTTAAAGTTTTCAGAATAATACTAATTTGATACCATATTAACTAACTGACTTTCTAAATTATTAAAATATTTAGCAAGAAAGGTAAGTCTCACACTTCAGGTATCAATACAAAATTATTCCAGCCTATCTTTTTGTTGCAAAAATGCTGTATGTAGCATGCCCTTTATCATTCAGATTCTTCTGCCTTGAACACTAATAATAGTATCCTGTAAACTTAAGTCAGCAATGAAGCTGTTCTGGTGTGTAATGATGGGCACATTATTTTGAAAACACCGGATAAAATGGCAATAATTTAAAAGATTAGTTTACAGGAGTCCTACAGGATTACTTGTTCTACTTAACAGGTCTAGTGTTTTAGGAAGGCATTGAGCTCCTGTGCACTATAATTCGTCTTGCGTGTGTCTTTGTCATCTGCTTGGTAGCTAAGAAGAAAATATGTCTTTCTTTCTCTCTGCTCTCCTTGGCTCAGAGTATTGCAACAATCATATATACTAACACTCATATATATTTAAATATTTAAAATGTTTTCACTTCATTTTGAGACACAGCTTCTGAAGTGCTGGATAGAGGGGCACCATTAGAACGTGTACCCTAGGCCTAAACTGGGAAAGTACATGTAACCTCCTCCATTATTACCAAAATGCTCCATCTTGATGACAGAAATAGCCAACAATGACACTTAATAAGCTTTGTAATACTCCACTGCAAGAAAGTTTTAATCCTAGGATGTTATTCTGTTTTCTGCGGCAGCTCATACCAGCTTGTGCAGTCAAATACTAGAGACAAGATGTAGGTGTATCAAGGTGATTGGTATGCACCACACTCAGCAACACCTGAACCTAGAGGAATATTTTTCATTCCTTTTACCTATATTTTCCTGGGCATCATTTTGAAAATTGTCATACTTCACTAGCTTCAAAAACAGTTCATTTATTAAAAAGTTTTACTATTTTCTGTAAATTATTCTCATAATAAATGTGGTGCTCTTTAAGGACAACACTTTTAAAAGACACAGGATACAAAATAAAATATGGTGATTGAAGTAAGAATCAAAGCCAGTGAAGTCCAGTAAAAGAGGATCTACATTTAATTAAATTGGATTTCTCATTCTGGAAGGGAATGATAAATGGCATTGTTGTATTTTACAACGCTTTAAGTCATAGCATATTCACATATGTATGTTGTTATCAAGAAAGTCTAGACATGGCTGAATTTAAGTTCTCTGTTTTACCCTTTTAATTAGGGCTTTCTGCTCTGCTTTTTTCCTAACAGCTCTGGCAAGAGTGATTTGGTACAATGAAAATCAAATGTGCAAAAGTGCAATTAGAAATTCACTGTCTTTGCAGGAATACAGTCTTCTCATTTAATAACAATGGGACTGAATTTGACTTATTTGTAATTTCTGTTAGAGAGATCAAATTAATAATCTACTGGAAAAGTTTCCAAACAGACAAGCCAAGAAACTAATGACTCTTTTTCTGTGGAGTTAGTCTTGTAAAGACTGAGTTAGCCCAAAACAGCCTGTATTTTAACATTGGACAAGCATCTTTTTGCATCAAAAGTAAAAGATATTAAAAAACAACACAAATGAAATACTAAGATTCTATCAAATCCATACCTTTCATCACTTTGCACAACCATGCCTTTTGTTTTATATGCAACTTCCTCATACTGGAGATTTACAGCTGTCCATTGCTTTTTCTTCTCTTTTTTTTCTGTGTGTGCATGGGGTTTTTTAATCTTTTTTTTTTCCTTCCAAATGCCAGAGCAGTCTCGTAATGACCTAAACAAGACTGCATCACCCTCATGCTCCATCTTCATTGACTCAGACTGCAGATCCCAAACCGAACCTTTGGACACACAAAACAGAATCTCACCTTTCAGATGCAGACTGACCCTCTCTCACACTAAACCTAGTGTCAAGCAACACTTTCCAGACTGTAAACAGCAGGAATATTTATAAGAAAAGGTCTCCTGGAAAGGAAACAAACTTTGATTCCTTGCTTTTAAAGCCTGAGTCTTTTCAGATGAAGTTACTGTAGAGGAGCATTCTGAAAAAAAAAAAAAAAAAAAAAAAAATTTTTATTTTTTNAAGAAAACAGATTTTAAGATAACACAGTTTTTTTTTTTCCTGTGGTAAGAGGAAAACTGAAGGTTAAAATAAGCTTGGGTTACCAAAATTATGCAGAGATATTGTGCATAAATTTGTTGGGTTTTGCTGTACAGTGGACGCGTACCTCTGTGCACTTACCCCTGTGTTTACTTCTGTTAATGCCAAGAAGCAGGTTGCTCCAGGCTTATTCTTGCAAAAGAATCGGACAAGAAGGACTCTGCTATGGAATATTATTCTCCAAGTCCACCTCAGCCAGTTTGCCAGAATTCCTCCTTTAAAAAAAGTAATTGCAAAAGCAAATACATCTGCCATTTTCTACCAGATATTTTAAGACCTGAACAAACAAAATGAAAACCTATATGGTGGCAAACAATTTTAAAAGTGACTGACAGCCCAGAGGGGAACAGTGTGGACCCAGTTTAAGCATCTGAAAATAGCATATGTATGTATTTCACAACAGAAAGCGGTGGGGACAAAAACAAGAAGGGTGAACTTCCCTCTGAAACAGAGAGCAGCTGACTGTAATGAAATTATTTTGAATGGAATTATATGGACTCTAAGGGAATTTCAGATGTCTCCCCCATATAGAAAAATCTGTATTTTGATATCAACATGTCAACACCCCAAATGGAATCATGTGCACACCACCTCTTCCTCTGCACATCTTCTGTCATTGACAAAATGTAAAATACACTTGTAAACATAACATTTTGGAAAATTTATGTGTGTGCACATGCATATACCTCTATAAAGAGATCATTCATTTTTTACTCTACGGAAGCTGTCCATAAAGCATACCAGCATGTTTCTGACAAAAATCTGAAATTTGCTAGACAAGTTTCTTCTGAGAGTGGAAGATAGGAGCAGCTTAAACTACCCACCTTCTTGATGAGCAGAGCTTGGTGGTAATAACTTGAAGTTCTCCACCAATTTTTTTAGGAGCAGGTTGTTACATTTTCCTAACAGAAAGACAGTCAGGTTGTTGTTACATATGGTTTTATGTCATCCAAATCCATGTTTATGTATGACTGCTCAGACCATACATGGAACTGATCAAAATATGAAAAAGGTTAATAAAATTTTCAGGGTTTCTGGGCCTTTCAGTTTGGGGATTGGACAGTTTTTAAGTAAAGAAAAAAAAGATCCAGCAGAACAATGTGATGGGATGAAGCCTACTCAAAACCAATGCTCAGATAACTCAAACCTTGACTACATCTGCCCAGGTCTAATTCTTCTGATGATTCTGGTATGTGCTGGCAAAACAAGTGACATTTAATCAATTGTGACAGGGAAGGGTTTCCCAAAAGGTCTAAACTGTATCTGTTCTTGTTTAATGGTTTAGCTATGCACGGCAAATAAATAAAGGCATTCAGATGAACAATTTTACATGCTTATAGCATGTTTGGTGGTAGTAACAGCTAATTGGTTTAGTTATGGCAAAACACAAGAAGGTTTGCTTGGGGGGACCAACAAGACCATGGGTCATTTATGCCAACAACCTAGATGGAAAAGCTATAATTGGTGAAAACAACAGCTCCTTGGGAATGCAGATGCCCAACAACAAGCAGAAGGCTGAGACCAGTCCATGGTGGGTAAAGGCCTGGCCACTAGCCAGGAGTCAGACTCATTAACCAGTTGGAGTGATGGTCCTCTTTCCCCTA
Organism: Syrrhaptes paradoxus; assembly: GCA_013400615.1. Classification (NCBI taxonomy): domain Eukaryota; kingdom Metazoa; phylum Chordata; class Aves; order Pterocliformes; family Pteroclidae; genus Syrrhaptes; species Syrrhaptes paradoxus. Next base: position 21,008 of record VZTO01012529.1, read on the forward strand.
GGCCGTGGTGCTGGTCACCACTACCACTGTGCTGGAGGCATTCGATGGTGTGCATTGGTGTGTGTCTGTGCATGTAGAACAGAAATCACTATCCACACTGCAGACCCATCCCACTCTGTAAATTACTAATAGTTTTTAGGTTACTGTGTGGTGTGGTTCTGCTCTTTTGGTTACCTCAGACCTCAGTTCCTCCATGGCTGAATCAGACCTTCACATCTGGCTCTCCCTCTCTTTACAGCATTGTAACATTTACATCCTGATACAGCTTAAATTACTAATAACCATAATATTGACAGTAATTAAATATTTAATGTCTTCGCTATATTAGGGTATTGCTCTGGCACCAGAATTCTATGTTCAAATCTCAAGCTTCATCCCCTTCCCTAGTACAAATTATAATATTTATAGCATGGTATAGGACTGGAGATTAGATAAATTTACAAGGAGACAATATGTATTGTATAATTATAAGGTGAAATAGATTTAAAGGTACGTAAAATACAGTGAGAATAATGAGTTCTAATAATACATATACTTTTCTTATTTGTTATTTGTAATTCAGAAGGGTTAGTTATTTTCCTGTTGGTTCTGATAAGGCTATATAAAGATTCTGAAATGAAAGAGTAAAAGGTGAAAATAAACTTCTGTATAAAGCTATTTGACTTTTCAAAACTTTAAAGGTTGTAAATCTGCAGACTAATTGCATGGCAGTTTTATTTGCCATGGAACTAATAATCTAGTCAACTCCTTGTAAAGATATGAAGACCTAACAGGCTGAGAATCATAGGAAGTCATTATACAGCAATGAGTAAAGGAATAAAGTTTTTTTTTCCTGATAGAAGAAACATGATAACTAAGGCAAGGCATGTGTGGTAAAGCTTGGCAACCCAAAAGTGAGTAGTAAGGCAGTTACCTAGATGACTGCAGCTGGGATATATAGATTTTAAGTTCGTTCATTTGCATAAGCCCTATTTCGTTCTGTTGCTTTAGACTCTTCAAATTGGATCAAGACTTGAAATAAATATTTAATCAGACTGTAAGAAACATATCTTGGTGGTACATCTTTACACAGTAATTTCCCAGAAGCAGACACCAGTCACCATTCACACTTATTTGACAATAGTAACACCAGGTTGCAATCAAACTCAGAGCTCCACTGTGTAAAGACACCGTAACAGGTAGTTGACCATATGATGTAGGGGTTGTGAAAGTAAAAGACAGCAGTGTGTGTGTGTCTGTCTTGTATTTGTTCAAAGTTACAGTGCAAGTGAACCAAGAATTTAGTCCAGTTCCCAAATATCTGAATCCCAAGCAAGTTATTTAAGCCTTGCAAAATTAAACTTTCCTGTGCCTATGCAGTTATCTGAGCAGATAATTAGAAAGAGAAAGAGAACATAACAGATTCTTCGGATATTTTTAAAGTTCACCTTCTTTATCCTAGGCAATTGAGAAAAGCAGTAACTCAATCCATATCCGGTAGGTTGTGCCATTCATATCGCATCTACATTATATTTTACAGCAAGTGGGGTTTTGTTGGTTTGTTTTGTCAGTTTGTTTTGTCATTCTAAAAAAAATAGCCTAAAATATCTTAAGTACTGTTTCTGATGTATTCAACAAGGAAGTGCAGTCCATACTGAAAAGATGCACTCAGATTTTCATATAGATGTTTCAATTCCCTTTCCTCCTGGCACCACATGCTGTGCATGCACAATATTGAAATTTAGCTGTAATATACCAAAGCATTACATTCCACAGTAATTCCTTTGCAACAGTAAGATTTCTCTACTTACTTCTCTGGCATAAATCTCTGGCATTAACATTTGATATAACGAAAGAAGCAGCAAGAAAAGAGCCAGTTCAAGCCTCTAAACATTATGCATTTCCAATGCAGAGCGAACTTATTCCTAACTCGTTAGAACTGACATGGTGTGCAGGATCTGAAGGATGTGTGTGCAAATGACATTCTCTGAAAACTGAATTTGTAAGAAAAGATCTTTATGAACTTGACACAGCTGAACAACTCTTGTATTAGCATGAACTGTATTGTCAGCCAAAAAATTTCACTTATATATTTTGCCACAAGAAGACTCTCTAATGTATACGCCTTTGTCAGAATGAGGGGCAGGAGGAAGGAACATGAGAAATGGGAGCTTTCAGTTATCACAGTCCTCAAGAAAAGCATGGAAGGCAGATGGGTTTTTACACACACAGTCAAGAAGAAACTAAAACTCAAGCATGCAAATTCCACGAAGACGTTACGTATATAACTGCAACAGAGCAATTTTAAAATAAAAGGTAGGTGGAAAGCATAAAGTTTGAGTAAGAAGAAATAGATAGACCAACACTATGCTTTAGTACTTATGCTAAAGCCTAAGGAAACACATAGGTAAGAATTCATTGAGAATTTACATCACATGTGACAAAGTTTATTGCATTAGGATGTAATTTTCTCACCCAATTTGCTTTGATTGCTATGCAGTTCAGTTTAGTGGGGTCCCATCCCACTTGTTCATTCCTAAAGCCACTTCCAAAGGCATCACCATTCAGTACTGTAAAGATTTTGTAATTTTTCTTAGGTCAGGGAAAGGAGCATTTTCCAAAGTGCATCCTAAGTAACATTTGCCTGTTAAGAAATTCAGAGGCAACTTTCTTACTTATCTTCACTAGAAAATTTATTACAAGTGTTGTGTACTAGAGCTCTCTGTAATGACAACTGTGGGCAGTTACTGCTTACTTTTTATAAGGTAACATCACCAAATCTATCAGTAACCTAATTAATCATAGACACAGGATTCTAAATCTCCTCCACCTGGCTTCCATTCTTGACTTTAATCTCTGCAAGTGAAAACCATTCTATTAATATAATGATGGCTCTGGTTGTTCTGAGAAGCTTCAAGTATTTTTCAGGAGGGAAAAAAGTGAGGGAGATTTTCTCTCCCAAATTTTGCATAGTTTTCTTTTATTAACAAGGTGTGATTTGCAAGGGTTTGTGACTCCTTGCTTCTGACTCTCAGTTTATAAAGTCTAATGATTAATGAGTATTAGAGTAACCACAGCAAAAAAGCAAGTTGATATATTTGCTAGCAGAGGTGCCCCAGGGAAGCTATTTACTCAGATCCAGTAAAAAAGAGGAAAAGTACTGAGCTCTATTTTCTTTAAATATCCCAGAGATTATCCTAACATTCAGCTAGAACTGGGAGTGTAGTGTTTTGTTATGTATTTTACTTATGAGTTGGAATTTAGTAAATAGGCAGACACAATGTTGTATCCGAGATTGCCAGTTAAAATAAACTGAGGACATTAAATTGAGTCGGCAATGTGGGAAACAACTGTGTATCAATATGGACAGGCAAGTGTAATCTAGTTGGCTCTTTTCTATTTGTGACTTTGCAGGGACAACATACAGGCTTAGATAAAACCTTTTTTCCATTCTGTGCCTCAATGTAAAATTCAGATTACGATTCCTAAACTTAGTATAACACCCCTATGTGAAGGGAAGGAAAACCAGTAAGTGGAAATTGTTAGGTTTATGTTTACATATTTCTTCAGATTAAACTGACCTTCTCATGATGTAAACGTCACAGCTGCACTCCTTTTCTAATAATCACTTTACAGGAGGTATTCTTATGCACCTTTGTTTACATTAAAAAAACCCCAATTTTTTCCTCACAGTGCTTTTTCTTTTTCCTCCTCCTTTTCTTGTATTGATTTATTGGGAACTTAATGGAATTTCTGAATCTATCTTCTCTTTACTTAACACACTATTAGTGCTTTCGTCAACTTTTTAATATTCTGTTAGGTAGCAGATCACAGGCAGCTCACATTTTTACTTTCAGTGAATACCTGCTTGAACACAATCATAGCTTTTTAAAACAAATATTTTCCAAAATCTGTTTGGCCAGATGTGCTTGATTGAAGAAGTAATGTTTTCATAATGTGATTTTTATATCCTTTGCAAAAAATCCAATACCATAACTAACACAATCCACCTGCCCAAACCAATAACACTTTTCTAAAGGCTCATTTCTGAAAGATAGTTTGCAGGACTATCCACAGTGTCTTCCCTTACCCACTAAAGAATACTCCTTCACTAACAACATCTACAGGAATCCTGAAGGAGGGATTCAACTCATGGAAGAAGTGGGCTGTACCCTGCTCTCCCAGGGTTATGGATAGGAGACCTTGCCTGTAAGGCAGATGACAGCTTCTCTTTCAATTCCACAGCTCTCTTACTAAGCAGTGTCCCTGGTGGACCATATGACCCACCCAATGGCTTCCACTCCCCTACACTCATTTAGAGACAGAAACTGTGCCTTTTTTACTATTAAAAATATATTGGCATCAGAGTTTCTGTTACCATAATTACTGTATCTTGGTATATGTTATCAAAAAGCCATGAGAAATAATTTTATTAGGAGATACAGTCTTTTCTATCCTATGTCAGCTCTGCATACATCTTGCCTCTTATTTCACGTAGAACAAAGAAAGAGTGTTAAGATTTTGTGACTCTTAAGAGCTCTGATTCTTTCAAAATGTCAGTGTTGCTAAACCAGACAGGAAAAAAGGGCAATTTCAAACATTGCCCTCTGAAAGAACTCTGTAAAACAGGCAAATTAAAACAGGACTTTTCAATGGCTTCTACACAAGACAAGAGATACATATCTGAAAAGACATAAGCATGGAGCACATTCATAAGCGCTGTAGCAAATCTCAGCACAACTATGCTACACAAAATTCAAATTCATAGGCAAGACATCACAACTCATCTTCAGAATGATGTGACCTCACATTGGATGTCAGGGTATTTGGGCACATACTAATACAAAAAAAGCTGTAGCAAATCTCAGTAACTTTCACTACAACAAAATGAGCTCTATTAGCTGATTCAAAATTCTATGCAAAAGCATTCATACTCCATTTAATATCATGAACTGAATGTCCATTGAGACAAATGGTCAATTTGATTGTACACAAGAAGAATTATTAAAGCTTTTTATGCCTCAATAATTTTTCCCCATCATTAAACATTTTCTACTATTTAGATCGTAACATGGGTATGAAATGTGTGCATATATAAAATGTTCAATTCAAATATAATGCTTCTGAGAAGTGTCTGCTTTTTGAACAGCAGTTTGTCTTTTCGATGTTGCCCCAAATAAAACAATAATGGTTCAAAACCATAAATATATATTTATTCAGCTCTTGTGCTGATGTGGACCTCAGAAAATACCATTTAATTTTACCACATTCTCTTTCTTCTAGAAGCTAGTGCATCCTTACCAAAATGCAGCAGCACACAGTGCCATAGGGAATGTTATCTGATCACAGGCCACTTGAGAAGAAAGGCAATGTGAATCATAGCTCTCAGGGAACATTATGGCAGATTTCAAAATGAGAGATATATGTATATTTTTAGAAACAGTAGTTGAATTTTGCATTTAATTTTTTTACCTCTTTAGCGCTTACTTCATGATTCACTGTTTGAGCTCCCCAGTATTATCTCTGCTCCTTACCAATGTTTAAAAGTTATAGGCATAATAATATATATTCCATCCTCACTATTCTTGATCATTAGAGCATCCCTCTGCTCACAGCAAGCTGCTTCTCATCCTGTCTGCCCAGGAGCAACAAGCAATGATCTGAGCAGCAGTTCCTACCAAGCTAAAGGGACCTGGGTAATTTTAAACTACATCTATCTGGCTGAGGGTTATATAACATTGAAAACAATTTTTTCCCTTGGTCTGGGAAGAAAGCTCTCACCAACAGGTACAAACAGTCCTAACCCCCAACTCACAGCTCCTGGCACCCCGCCAGACACCAGCTGCCGTCTGTCCCTCCAGACACACACTCACGGGTCACCTTCCTCTGGCCACTCCTCTGGGACCTGCTACCCCACGCACAAAGAGAAAACCTGGACATATTCACTTAGCAGTATAAAGCAGTTATTTGCAGCTGATAACTGGTATAAAGCAGTTCTGTGCCAGTTGAAACACACAGCAAGCAGGGCACAGCACTGCCCTGGTCTGCACCAGAAGCCCATGTGCTGGCCAGGCAGGAAGGGCTGAAGTGCCACCAGCCTGTGACCCGATTTCTCCTCTTCCATTGACACCTGACCACATCAGGTGCCCCACAGCTGGGCTCCAGGGGAGCAGCAGGGTACACACAGCGTGACACAGGCAGGGTGCTAGATGTCAAAAACCACAACACACCAACAACATATCTTTTTTCATCTCTTAATTACTACTAATTTGATCCTTAAATAGTGACAGCAATGTGTTCTCCCTTCCTCACTGAGCACATACGCTCCCCTTTCCTATGCAGAGGGAAAGGGTTTTTTTTTCCCATTTGTATGACACAGACTTATCACATGAATTTCAGTCAATTGGGATTTCAAGTAGCACCATATTAAAGTACTAGACTTGTGTGGTGACTTCCAGTCTTCTGCTGGGCGCATACAGGAAAAAACAGTTTCTGTATTACAGTCATAAAGAATGTATAGTAATTTCCATTTAAAAACAAACAGCTAAGATCCTTTTCCACCGATCTGAGGCAAATTCTGACTGGCTATGTTCATATGCCTTCATTGGAAAACGTTTGAATAGATACTTAGTTTCAAAGCCACATGATGAAAGATTAACATCCTCAGTTGAGTTTCCATGAATATTCCAAGAGAGGCCCCCTCTCCAGTTCTCAAAAAGAAGAATTTAACTCAATGTCATCACCTAGGCAAGGGCTTCATCTACAGTTTAAAATTAACTTATTTGTTAACTTCATGGTATCTCATAAAATAGAGTTCTCAGCACTCTGTGTTGTATCTGCAATAAAAACAACAACGCGTGAGAATGCATGCACACAAACAGCTTGTGTGCCTGATTGAGACCATCAGGGTGCTTTTACATTGCACATAAGCACAACCAAAGGAGGATTTCGACGTTTTCCCTGATTTTGTTTGGTCCTAGGCTCTCTTTTAGTCCTAAGAGACTGGTTTTAGCTTTCCCAGCATAAGAGTATTTGAGGGTGTCAGCAACATACAAATAAATGTGTTGATAAATTCACCATAAACACTTTTCTTCTTGGCTTTTCATGCAGTAGTGAATTTGAGCAGATTGCCTGGATTAGAGGAAGACGGTGTAAGAGTCATTTATGTTTTACAATACTTAATACCTTTTACTGACTTCATGCTCAATAATGTTATGAAGTTGCTAGATATTGATCCCCAAAGTCACTGCACTGCACTGTCAATTAAAAAAAGCCTAAGGGGAAAGCCAGTATTTACTACCAATAAGGCCAGGATATAACTAAGTAACATTTTTATTTGTGATACTTATTAAATTTCTTATTGTCATAAATTATCTTAATTCAGTCCATTACAAATAATCTTTATGAAAAATATAGTGTCCCCTTTTTTAAAACAGCAAATCCGAGAAGAAATTAAGCATTTCCTTGATACAGAGAAATTACTTACCTTTTAAACAAAGTCATTAATCTTTTAAACACTAGCTGCTTTTAGCTCTGGTCATTTTTCTCTATGATAGCTATGAAAATAACCCTTTCTTCCTGTGGTATTTCAGAAAATAGAAGAAGGAGCTAGTTGCATCAAGACCAAGTATAAAGAAATTATAAACAAGCAATAATAAACTCTTTAAAGGCTTACTACATAATATGGGGAAAAATTTTTATTTGTATTCAGCTTGAAGGATTTTTTGATTTATTTTAAAGCTCAGTTAAATGCAGATGGAAATTAATCAGCTAAATTAATATTTATTTTTATTTCATCTTGAGTGAGATGTAGACACATCCAAACGGGGAACTGGAAACAGTATGCCATGAGATGCTTTTGGACATATCTTTATTCAAATTTGAGATATATTATTACCTTCCTCACCTGTAGCCTCACCTCTCCCCACTTGAACTGAAAAAAATGCATTTCCTTTGGTTATCTGAGTAAGATAAATATAAGAACAGTGGTGTTTTCAGAAGAGTGAAGACAAGGATTTTAAAGAAATGACTGTGGAGAATGATGAAGGCTGATAGGGCAGGTGATAAAGTACAAAGCTGCTTGTAAAACATGGTGAAAAATAATAATAAGGATAATAACTCTTTTCTTAAGTAACCAGGTAATCTGCAAACATAGTTGCTATTAAAAGAAATTTTTCTTGAAACAGCTAAAAAGAACCCTATTCCAACAAGCCTTAGTGTACCATCGGCCGATCTTGATATTTCAAAATCTTCCTCACGTATTTTTTACAATTGACGAAATAGGATCTTACAAACCAAAAGAGAGCGAGAAAAAAATAATTTGTGATCTAATTGTGCCCTTGAAATCCACTTGCAATCGCTGTTCATGCCCTACATTTCTCTTTTCTTAGTGGTATATGCAGCCTTATTCCAAAACACAAATACTTCTGTAAATCACTTTTCAGTAGGCATATTGCTTATTTTCCCTACCTAATCCCACATGTTGCGAATCAAAGAGTTGTAAGGATTAGAAGTCAGAGAACCACACAGACATGTATAAAAGCAGACTTTAGGATGGTGTTTTCTTTTTTACATCCTGTTGCTTTGGAAATACTTTTTTTTTTCTTTCTCATACTGACGGTAAAAGGTAAAGAGAATGTTCAAGACATTAAAATCACAGGAGTAAGAGTTGATACAGTTGCATTAAATCACCTGATATTGTTCTGATCACATTTTTGTGTGCTGTCAGCAACAATTGACAGGCACACAGAGTGACCAGAAAAAATAGTTACACATTTTAAGACTATACTGTACTAGCAGGTTAGAACTGCCCACTAAACCTTCCTAAATTGTATTTCACAGTAACAGGACAACCCAAGAGTGCTCTACAGTGTTTATGGGTTACCTCTTACTCTGTTGGTCTCTTCTCAGACTGCTGAGCATGTTCATAGTCTGTCAGAACAATGAAAAAGGACAAGATAGTGTCCTTCTGATTGATAACCTCCTTGGAAGCACAATTTCACATTTTTGTTTCCTTTTAAAATACAGACAAAATGCTTGCAGATTTTTCTTTGCATAACTTAAAACCCTTAAAAAAAGGTATGCTAAAACATACATCATGCTAACTTGAGCATAAAACATCAGGTTCCAAGCAGAACATAATTAAAAAAAAACAAGCTAACAGAAAATTAAAATTTACAATGATTTTTGCAGGAACAATCAGAAAAGTACAATTAGAAGTTATGAACAACTTAATTAGTTGCCAAAACCACAACATTAGCATAATATTTCACTTATTACAACTTGAGTGCAAATTTGTGTTTAAAAAAAAAAAAGAGATATCTCCAGATGAGAATCTTCTTCCCATATTTCTAACAGCATGTGCATTCAGTTCAAATTCACAGATGCAGATGACAATATGGCATTTAAAAGAGGCGGGGGAAAGGAATAGAAAGTCACATACTCTGCCCTCAAAATGTCAGTCTGCTTCTTACAGTGAATTCTTGAAGACTTGTCCCCCAACTTGCATTAAACACAGCAAATATACCACCTGCTGACTCCTTCCTGTGTCTTTTTTGTCTCCAAAGGTACAAGTGAGCTATGTTATATCTTTGCGCTTTGCCCTATCCTTCCCAATTGAATGTTCTCTAGACTGGGTCACTGAGAATTTGTAAACAAAAATGAAATCTGTCATTCTTCTCTAAAGGAAATGGTTTTTAATTGACTCTGCAAAAGCAGAATGTACCTTGGGTCTAAAAATTTCAGATGTTTTCCTGTAGGAAATTATTGATTTGCCATTCTGAAGTGACTTTCCAAACAAAGTTTATTTGAGCTCGATTGCTAAGGAAATGATGCCAATGTGATTACACTGAAGTACTGCTGCCTCTCTGCATTCATGAAAATCCCTGAATAATTTTTGAGACAGTTCATAGATTTGACAAAATCAGCCAGGAGACCCAATGGCTATCAAGATCTTGCAACTTTAAGGAAATAAGCCACTGCTAAAGTGGGGGAACTCTATACAATTCCTGAGTGCAGAAAAAAATTACTGTCTGCTCCCATTTCTTGGACTTCAAAGCCAAAGTAGGCCTTATGCAGCAGTAGCTCACTTATTCTTATGTCCTTGGGCTTGACTTACTTTTAAAGTTTTTAAAATGTGGAAAAAAATGGGGGGGGGGGGGTATTTTATTTTAGCATAAAGAAATAAATATCTTATTGTCTTACTGACAATAATTTAAAATGTAATTTTGTGAATTTCAGTGTTTTGCTCTGTTTAGAAACAGAAGAATGTGAAATACCAGAATTTTCTTTAAATAAGTGGGGAGAAAATCCAGGCCACGTTCTGGTTTTAAATTAGAGTTGTAGAAAAGCTGACTAGAGGAAACCATTTTAGAGCATCAATAGGCAGTCACAGATGATGGGAACCCTGTTCTTGCATTCATACCTTCTCATTTGACCCAAGCTGGTGCAAAGAACCGAGAGCAAACAGAGGTAACATAAAGCCAAATATAACTCGAGACCTCCTCCACCAAGTGGTGACTGCAATATGACTGTGATGAATGAGACAGCCACAGCTCTGACTGGGATTTATTCTGACATGTTTAAAAGTAGTAATAGCATTAACAGTGAAAATTATAAATATTCAGAATCATTAGTGGCTGACAAGTTGAATCATAAGTTGTTCCACATCCTAAGGTGCTATAACAACTATGTCAATCAAAGAGCGAATATTTAATACAGCAGATAAGAACTGATGTTTCAGACATCTGTTTTAATTTGAAAGCAAGCTCTCAGCATTCAAAGCTGTCAAGACATTGGGTTAGAAAAAATCTATTTTCAACCTTTTGCAATGCTAGAAAAAATTGCAAAAAAAAAATTGTACTCCGATTGATATTGTCCTTTAGAAGTAGATGACAGATGACATACTGCTAAAGGGAATCTCAGGAGTGCAAGATGGATCCTACAAAGCTATTGAAATGAAAAGTTAAATATTTGGCCATATTCCTTACCTACTTCGAATTCTTATGCTTCCTAAGAGTCAAATGCTGTTGTTTTTTGGTTTTTTGGTTTGTTTGTTTTTTTTTTAAACAATAGCAACTACTTTACATACAAATTATGTAAATGGTCAATTATTTTCTATTCAGGGATATGACTTTTTCAACTAACATTTTTGGTTTATGTTCTAGATAGTACGTAGTGAATGGATCTTTCCCAAGTAGTAAAACAGATTTACCATAGATTTTACATAGATTAAAAGCATCTAACTGCCAACTAGTTTCATTTTAAATTTTATTTATCAGTTATTTATATCTACAAGTGGAGACCGCATGCTCTGGACTCAGAAGGGCTACCTGCAAGATAAGAAAAGATTGGGTTAGGTAGCTAAATGGTAAGCAAAGTTTAATCCAGAAAGGCAGAGAGCCCATTAGCAACACTTTCTGTGTCTTGCCTTTGCTGTTAAAACTGTAATGTGAGGCAATTAAAGAGAAAACTGTGGTTAAGTAAGAAGGTGAAGTAACAAAACGTGCTCACTGAAATTTATCTAACCTCCAAGTTAATATAAAATATTGCACAGTCTTGATATTATATTTGTCATTACAGAGGAGTTGTCATAATTGTGACAGTCTAAGAAAATGAGCATAGAAAAGTCTAGAAGAAGAAGAAATCCTATCATCAGATACAACTGAAAAAGAACCCAAGCTTTTAGACATAAGATCTTTGGATCTCTTGCCTGAAGATGATGATGTACCTGACAAGTACAACAGTACAAACACAGAACAAGTCATTAACATCAAGATCTGTGGTCTTTGTCTCAGCATATTACCCTTGCCCTAATCGCACACAGAACTTTAGAGGATTAGCAAGATATTAATATTCCCATGATCTCTAGTATGATACAGCAAAAATGTTAGGAAGGGGTTAAGAACTAATACTGGAGAGAGTTCAAGCACAGTCCAAAACCGTACTAGCTCACTGTCTGTACTCTCGAATCACAGAATCACTGAGATTGGAAGGGACCTCTAGAAATCTTCCAGCCCTCACATCCTGCTCTCATTTATAAGGCTTCTCAAAAAGGCAAATCATGATCCCATAACTCTGAGTTGAAAAGCTCAACAGTGCTCACCTGAATTAAAACTAAAACTTCCCTTTTTCTTTTTTTTTTCTAGACACTATTTGCTACCAATAAAGTATCTGCTTCAGTGCTGTCCTTTCCATCATAAATGCATCAGAGCAGAAGAAGGGTAAAATTTTTATTAGAATAAGATTTTTTCGCCCACAGCTAAAGTAAGAACAGAATAACTTCTGCAAGGCCTTAAAATTCTTTCATAAGGATTTGACTTACATAAGGGAAGGCAGACACCAATCAACTTTTTTTTCAAAGTTTAATCTTACCCGTAATTTGAGGTAATTTTGTTTGTTTCTTTTTTAATTTGAGAGACAAGATACTTTCAGAATAGTTCATACATTCATGACTAGAGAGAGATTTTTGTAGAAATTTCAGGTGACAGATTACACAACCAATAAACAGTTATGAAATTGCTAACTATAATGCAGATTTCTCAACTGAGTTGTGAGGAATGTAATGTCTGCATCAATATTCCATGTAAAATCATCGGAATTACATTATTGATTTGACTGAATCTATTGCTATTCTGATTATTCTAATCCACTGCTTTTGAAAACAATTTTAAATTAATAGCAAAGATATATTCTAGTTATTATGCTTCTGGGAGATTACTGTGCTTCTCAGCTGGTTAAATCCACTCAGCCTTCAGTGTGGGGGTGCAAACACTTCTAAATTGTGTAGCAGTCTCCCACAGAAATCATCACAAGCCATGTCTTATTGCTTTCATAAAATGTGGTTTACACCTCTCTGAGTAATTGAATTTTTTTGCTAGGGTTATGGGCAGGCTGCACATCTGCATGCATCAAAATACTATGCAGCCCTTGGGGAAAAGCGGTTCCTTCCATTGTATGAAGTCTAATCAGAGATTATTTTGTGAAATTTATGCTGGACATTTTTAACTCTAAAATGTTAATTAACAAGGAGATGAGTTTGTCTAGGAGAAAGAGAAGTCACATAGAGTTATAACTGCTCTTAGAGAAGTTTGGAAAGGCTTTTTGTGTGTTATATAAATATTAAGTCTCCCATATATTCCATTACCAGTAAAAGTATAAAACAACTCTCTCTACTGCCAAAAAAAAAACCCAACCAAAAATCAAACCCAAAATACACCAGTTCCTACAGTTAGGTCAAAATCTGACACCTGATGAAGGTCACAAATGAAGAATTAATCACGCCAAGTGCATTAGAGGGGCTTTCCCTGATGTGGATAAATACAAAGAACAAAATAAACCATCAAATTATTCACAGCTATGCACAAACATATTTAGAAGCAGAAAGAGTGAAAGATAGATGATAGACAGACAGATAGATAGATATCCACAGAATTAATTAACAAGCAAAAAAACAAGAAAGCTTGATCACACATGGTAAGGAGAACAAATAGAGGACTGAAATTATAGTCAACCTGTGACACTCAGCAGTCTACACCTGTCAATTAACTTTTGCTCACTGACTTGAATGGGTGATGGAGAAAACCTCAGTTCACCAGTTTTTCCCTACAGACTGTGGAAATAACAGCACAGCACAATTTTTGCTTGATGCTTAATATTTTTGGCACAAGAGGAAGAAAATCAAGTTCTCCACAGAAAACTGAAATAATATGAACAGAAAGTCTGTTTTATTAAACAAGCCAGCGTCATATCTCCCTTTGCAGATACAGGGCATGTTTAAACTAACAAAGTCATTGAGTTACTTAATTCTCTCCCTCATTTTCATTAGTCCTGTTTTGCTTCAGTAAGAGTCCTGGCAGGTTATTAAAGAAAGTACTATTCAGCAAATAGATAGTGTAAAAAGCTACAACACAATTTGTTAAGTCTTAAGTGAAATCAAGGCTGTCGTGCTTAAAAAATGTTCTTATTGCTTTGTATATTCCAGGAAAACCTTATAATTTCATATATCTTAACATCATTGATCTTAATATCACCTTGAGCATTGTATTTCCTCATCACTGAAGGACAATGCTGCTTGGAAGGCTGACGTTGCTGTTTAACATTTGTTCGTAAGGGACTAGTTTGGTAAATCGTGCTAAGGCACAGCTCTCAGCCACATCACTAGCAAAGATCCAGAAAACCATTTTATACCCCAGAGGTTTTGTAACACAAGAGCACTATTTGCAGGCTGACCCTCCCTTCTCACAGTCTTCAGGATGGTGGTATTGAAGCTCTCTGAGGACTCCCATTCCCATCAGGTATACCCAAGCCAGATAGATAGAAGCAAGCAGCACTCCTACCTGTCAGGAGACCAGATCCCACTTCCTGGAGGGTAAAACAATCTCTGCAGCACGAGAATCCACTGGAAAACCTAAGGACATGAATTTGTTTAGTATCAATTTACTGGAGATAATGATGAAACATTTCACATTGCCCTCAAAGCCTTGACAAGTATGACCCCAAGATGAGCAGGCTGTACAACTTACTTGCAGACTGCTGAATAAATGCATTGTCATCTACTTTGATCACAATGCTTGAATAAAAACAAAGTTTGCATGTTGTGGAAATTTTCAAAATTTCCACTTTGTTCCAGTAAAGGCAAGACAGGACAAGAAAGTACTCTTCCAACTTGTTGTCCGGTCAACTTTTGTGAAGAGAAAACACAGTAGCACCTATCAGAAAGTATAATATTCTATATAGCACTTTATAATAATACTTCAATACTTTAATTCCTCTGTCACCATTGTCTTTCCTAAAGATGTGAAAGAAACACCACTGGAGGCAGACACACAGTTTTGTAGTTTCCAGTTGTTCTGTATTCCTTAGGAAATCAAGATTAAATGGTTCACTGGCAAATAATAATCAACAGGAAGGTGTCAATATAAGTACCTTTTCTTGCATGGACTGTGGCTCTGTTTAAAGGCATCTGAGATTGATGAAAAATGACGTAACAGTTTGATAGTTTACAGATAATGAAGTGAAAACCATTCATTTTTTGTCTTTTTTTTTTTTTTTTTTTTTTTTTTTTTTTTTTGGCTAAAGAGAAATGCTCCAAGAAGCAGAGAAAATGGATGCTGGGGAAATAAGTGTGACAAGGGCCCATTTCTGCCAGGCAGAAGAGCTGAATGCTGTGATTCAAAAAAGTTAACAGCCTAACCAGAAATGATGGGCAAAGCCCAAAGCAAAAATGGTGGCACAGGGAAGGGAAAACATCAACCCAAATGCCACATGTCAGAGCAATGCCAAGAACCAAGCCCATCTCCCGATGGGTGATATCTTCAGTGGTGCATGAGTAACTACCCCCCACCTCAGCTTCCCCAGACATCATCTCTTTATCTTCCCGGAAATTCTGTTTGGGTAGAATGAACCCAGGTTTGATTGGTGTGTGTTTGTCTGTTTGGGGTTTTTCTGGCAGGGAGGCAGCTTTTAGCATTTGCTTGGGATTTTTCCAGAGCCCAGCAATTCGGTTAGAAACAATGTACAAGCAGCAAGCCCAGACCTTCAGGGAAATTTCTAGGTCACATGCAAGGCTAACATTTCCAGGAAGCATCAGACAAGCCTTTTTTTTTTTAACCTATGTGAATTAATAAAACATTTTAGAATATTCATGCAAAAACTATAAGGAAACAAAATATTCAATATGAATAAGTTTATAAAAGCAGAAGACATCAAATGGACACTGCCTTGAGTCTAGGACAGCAGAGAGGAATTCCAGGGTATACTAAGCCTGTGCAGAGCCCAGGTATGCATACTAAAGTTAAATAAAGTTTACAAGCTCAGACAACCACACTATGGTGTCCATTCGGAGAAGCACTTGAAGAAAAACTGGAAAAACTGAATCTATTGAGATACTGGCTCTTAAATTCAGTTTGCTTTCTAACAGCTGTATCTATTGTGACACCCCAAGGAAATAAAAAACTATCTTTCAGTTGCGCTGATCTCACACAGAGGAATCCTGAAAAGCAGCCTCAGGCAGTGACAAAAAAAATATCTTTCATAATAACCTGATCAGTAAGACATATCCAAGGAAAGAGAGCAAAATTATTCTTACAAATTCCCCTTTTTTACAGCCCTTGCATAATACTGCTAGTTTCAAAGTATGTCGGCCACAGTAACTCCCGTCCTTCCACACAATATTTGAAACTTCTAGGTGTGTCATAAAACAAGCTAGTAAAGCAGTCAAAAATGTTACAAAACATCCACAGTTCCAGTGGTTGCACGAAAAATTTGGTTTCAACAATGTGGCGGTAACATAGCATTTCTTTGTATTCTCAAATAGGAGGAAATTTTAATTTGTGAAGTTAGACTCCCATCTTCTTTTCAAGGTAATTAACATTACAGAAATTAAAATGCAGTAGTCTCTGTTATTCATGCAGCGGGGCTAGTTAAAATCTCAGTTTATTTTTCCCCCTGCATAGTTTTCATTCCAGCTGTGTATTTTTCTATGAAGTGTATTTCAATTTTTAAGTATAAAGATTAAGTCCCTGGATCCCTGCTTTCTCCTCTGAAGTCTATATTTGAAATTCAAACTTAAAAAAATTCACACTTTCTGAAAGTGTGATCACATCGACTAATTCTGTTGCTGAGTCTTGCTGTTCCTTGTCAACATGGTTCATTACAACTTGAGGGTCATGTTCGGCTTGTGTGGGGGTACATCTGGAACAACCTGGAGCTGCAGAATAAATATGACATAGATGACAAAGAAAATTTTCTGTTAGAATTGCTTTTTAGAAAAAATCTGTAGAAAGAGTAGGGACTAAAACATGATGCTGAATTTGAGCTCAATTTAATTGCTATGGGCTGAAATCTGATCAAATATATAGTGCACCCATGTGCTGAGCTGCATTAAGCCGTATTCGTTATTTGATGAGAGCTCTGGAACTAGTTTCTGATCTCTGCCCCAGCCAGTGCCAATCCTGCTTCTGAAGAGACACATACCTTCCCACCATTTGGGCCAGGGAGAAGGAGGGAAACACCTCCCATCCTTCCCAAAACCATGCAAGAGGGTTCTAATTTGAAATTACTTGTCCTTACCAGACAACTACATAGATCAACCCCTCTCCTTGACAGCTTTACCAGTTTACGCACATTTTTTGTGTCCCTGCTTGACTCTTAAGGTTCCCTCAGCACCAATTTTTCCCTCTAGCAGTGCCAGTGCCTCATTTTTCTCTTAAAACTGTGGTGCATATTTCTGCTTTCACAGAGTTCAGTGGTGGATCATTTTAGACTTCGACTGAAGAGGAAAGGCTTACATGATGAAGCCACTTCCAGGTGCCCAAGGATGCAGTCTCTTTGTAGAAGATAAGGCACTACCCCAGGAAAACTCACGTTTGCAGTAAAAAAGGGTGTTATTACTAAAATTTCCTCTGCTGTGGGCTTGCCAGAGCCCTCTATCTCAATTGGTATCTATTCGACTCCTCTCTAGGAACGTCTGGGATGCTGTTACCTCAGGATGCTCACTATATGCAAACATACTGCACAAATACATGCTCTGAGAGTGGGAAGGTGTAACAGGCTTGTGGACAGCCCTTTGAAGAGTGCAGAGGGGACAGGAGAGGCCCTTGCAGGGAGTTTTCCTTTCTCCTCTTTCTAACATTCAGACAATCACAGTTTGGCCCTCGTAAGGTCAACATCTCAAACCTTTGTGCTGAGGACATATTGCAGTTTCATTTACATATAACAAATGTGGTCTTTCAGGAACTGCTGAACTTAAGGCAAAATTTTTATTTCTGTGAAGAAGAAATTTCTCTTCGGTCATCTCCAAGCAGTTCTATGGCAAGAAGCTAGGAGAACAAAAGGAGCACAGAAACACGTGAGAAGATAAGAATATTTTGTGGATTAGTTCCAATATGCATAGAAGTTGATGATCATTTATAACAAACATAAGTGAATCCCACTGGACACCTATTGCTAGGCATCCATAAATTAAAAACCTAAGATGGTTTTCTGCAATGACAGCTACTTACATTTTGTCACTATGAATTGCAAACATGATCCAGCTATGCAGACAAATTTTGATAAATAGAACCCAATGTGTGAAAAAAAAATTGCAATTAAAAAAAAATCTTTCCACAATTTATTTTTCAAAGTACTTTCCTGAAAAGATTAGTATCTCAGTGTGGAAATAGTATGTCACAACACTTTCATAATTTAAATTTATTGTTCAAGGAAACCTAATCTTTCAAGAACAAAATTGGCAAATCAAAGGTCCTTGCAAACATATTTACATTGGAACTACTTGTCAGTGATTCATTTCTTTTTAGGAGCCATAATTCCTCCCCAAATAAAACCTTGCCTCTATTATAAAAAAGTCTATATAGGCCATGGAGTTTATTAGTATCATAGACATTCATCCAAGTATGTTTGCACATATATACTTCAACTTCCACTCCAGTTCAATCAAATTCCATGCTGTCACTGACAAACTCTGTAACATTTTTTAATTTTTATCTGCTATTTAAAGTCTCTGCATATTACAGGGTTGAGCTTGTCCTCATGTCACTTTTCTTTCAGTGACTAAAGAGAGTCATACTTTCTCTCAATGCCCCTTCTCTTCTCTGTGATGCCATTCTCAGTAGATTAAACACTGGCTAAGAGTAAGAGAGTCTCTAGAAAGTAGAAGCAATGGCACCTTTCCAAAGATTCAACCTCTCACCATTTAATGTAGTTCTGGGTATAAGTCTATTACTTCACATCAATCCCAAGAGCAGAATAGTAGCACGAGTAATAATGACATTATTAAATACTTTACAGAGCCTGTCCTGCTCTTCCTTAAAAAGGCAGACATGCTACTGAACTGTTTTGACTGATCTCTGGAATTGACCCACTTCCCTGCTTGTATCTCAGTGGGTTAAGTATCCAGAAATAAACTGTAAAAGGAAAGAAAAAGGATGGGATTGCTGATTTTGCTTTCTACATGCCCAAAATCTTAACACTGAAGAAACTAACTCTTTTCCCATCCTCTCCTTTGACTCAGACAACTCAGTGTCATGATCACTAGATTTTAGAAGGCTGCCCTTTAGCATAAAAAGTGATTTCACACAAGTAAAATGGAAGCTTAACAGTCTGGATATTCATTTTTTGTCATCACTTTTAAAGGCTCCTGCAACTTTTTGCCAGATATATTAATACACATGAGAAATATTTCCTCTGTGTTCTTTGTTATTTTATTAATATTAATATGGAAGATAATGCAAAGAGATCTATGTAATGGAACTTCTTTTAAGTGATTAGTAAAAGACACGCTGAGGAGGGAGGCAATAGTAGACACTCCTTGAATATTTCTGCAGTAACATGGAGCAATTGGGAAGATTTTATTTACTGCGGGGTTTTTTTGGAACATGATAGGGAAGTTTATGACCAAAGGTAAAGAAAATGTTTTAAAGGACTATCAGGAATAACTGAAACATGAAAAGATTCAAAGAGGAATAAGAAAGGCCCTCAAAACACTATGGAAAATGAGCAGGAACACTGCAAGGAATAGGAAAGAAGCTAAGAAAATCAGGACAAAAATCTGCACAGAAGAGCAGCCTAAAAAAAATAAATAGGAGGAGAATGTCATATTTCACCAAGAGCAAAAATCAGTTTTATATTCCTCTGATATAACCAGCATTTAGAAATAAATGTTGCAGCTTTAAAAGTTGGAGTAGACATTTTTATTAAGAAGAGGTAGAAAGGGAAGCAATTGAACAGAATGCCCGAAGAGAAATCTTTGACAAGCCTGAGACTTCACAGTGAAAACTGTTGGAAACAGGCAGACAGAACTTTAAGATACCCAGGCTTTGAACACAACACCTGCACAACTTTATCCACAAATACAGAGCACAGGTAGGGAAGATATGCATCTACAGTAGGACAGCAATTTCAAAAGCTTTCTGCACTCAGTGGTGCTTAATGGATTTCTCTGCTTGCTCTACTTGTGACTAGTGAGAAAAAGCTCTCATATCACAGAATTTACAGCAAAGTTAGAAAACTTCATTAAGGACAACCACTTCTTGGGATTTATCAATATTTATGGCAAATCACAGCCATGAGTTGGCCAGACTCCACTTTTAAACAGGGAATGAGAAAACAAAAAAAATTGTTTCTGTCTAAGGAGACAAAGAATATTTAAAAGCTGGTATGTTCAGTATTAATTTTCTGTCAAACTGGAAGGAGAACAAGTTACAGTTCTCCATCTGGGAGAGGACTTCCATTTACTAGATAAAAAAGAAAGTAATTTTGAAAAGCCCTGGATTTGTCTGTTGAACGCTTCTGGTTCACGGGAGGAGAGAAATGGTTTGTATAGTTAAAAAGGCACAAACACTGCTTTGTTTTATGAGAAAATAAGCAGATTAGCAAATTAGTTTTAAAAAATAAATTAGAATGCCTTTATACACATCATTGCTCTCTACTTAACACAGACTTCTGCAAAAAGTAGAGCTGCAGTTGAGTTTCCTTAGTGCTACCAGTTTGCTGGGTTTGACATTAATTAGTTAAGGAATAGGATTCCTTCATCCCAGTTGACAGGAATTTAAATGAGATCAACCCTTTCCAGTAAAAATATAACTGGGGAATGGATCAGTAGCCTTTAAAAAAAACCCAAAAAACAAAAAACCCCCCCAAACCCAGTTACAAATAACTATTAATAGCCCTTCACTAACTTCAGCCTATCACAAAAACAACAAAAACCCAAACCAACCAACCAGACAAACAGAGGCAGCACCTCAATTTTGAGTAAAAAGTAATCTGGATAAAACATATAATTTAAGTTAGGTTTACAGTCATACGTCCATTTAGTCAAATAAAGTATTATGCATGAGTACTTTACACATCATTATAACAATTATGTTTTGGGTTAAGTTCTTATAAGAAGGTTTAACAGTTCAGATCATGGAAATTTTATCAGAAGTCATTCTATAACCAGATTTCCAGAGCTTCGATTTTCTTTTAGTACAGCATGCAAGGAAAGTTATTGGAGGGGGAAAACTGAAAAAGAAATATAACTTGTTTTCTAAACAAACAACAGTTTGTAATTGTTTTCATGACAGTAAAAGTGATGTAGGACAGAAATTATTGCAGTGGTCACTCCAAGGTTCCTTTGTAGAAGCAGAGGGATAAATAATTAGTTTGGCTGGCAAGGACCTCTGGAAAGGATATTAGAAGTCCTCTCGCCCAACCCCCACCCAGTTTAGCACTAATTTAGAGCAGGATGCCTAGGACCTTCTCCAATCAGGTCTTGAGTATGTCTAAGGGTGGAGTTTCTACCGAAGGTGGGAGATTCCACAATCTCTCTGGGCAATTTTTTACAGCCTTTGACCATACTCATTGTTTAAAAAAATAATTCCTACTATTTAACTGAAGTTTCCCGAATTCCAACTTGTGTCCATAGCTTCCTGTCCTACCTGAACGCACCCAAGAAGTGTCTAGCTCCATCTTCTCTAGACTAACTAAGCAGTCAGAAAACAGTAAGATTCCCCTCTAGTCTTTTTTACTCAAGGCTCAACAAATTCAGTTCCCCCAGCCTCTCTTCATGTGTCCTGTGCTAAAACCCGCTGATCATATGGTGGCCTTCTGCCAGGCTTGCTCCAGGTTGTCAGCATTTTCCTTGTACTGTTTTCCTTATTTTTTTTGCTATTCTCATTAAAAATAAAATAGCTTCTTGCACCAAATGGTCTACTAGCTTTACCGCAGAAGTATTTCAACAATAAATTACAAAGAACTCTAACTTTATTAATAACAAAATAGCTTGGCATGAAAAATTAATCACTAAGGGAAGAGGAAGAGAAGGAAAGCAAACCCTCAGTTACTGGATTTCTAATTTCAGTTTTAGTTCTAATATTATCTGAGGCTGTAACAGAGCTGTCACATTTATACTGGCTGAGGATTTAACCCCAAGACATATCTAATGTGAGTCAGAAGACTACTTTTCAAAGCCAGAAAATAATCTGGTAGCCAAGCAACCAGTTCATTTTATACCACAGAAGAGATTTGTGGCCTTTGTCAGGATGCTACCATCATAGCCCTGTTACATCTGCTTAAGTTCCTATTAAATACTGCATATTTTTTTCTAGAAACTAAACCAGCACAACATTTTGAAAAAGCAGTATATCTTGTATCTTGTTACAGACATTCCCGTCTGAACTAAAGCTCAAATACTGTTCAAAAGAAATAGTAAATGAACCTAAGAAAAAACAAAACTTATTTTTGCAGTAAAGTTGTTGCTCAAAGATTTTAGTGAAACAAACATGATTTGATGATGTTATTTAAAAATAGTCAACAGTAAGAAAAAAGAAAACGAAATTTTGAAAAAGTAAAAATGAAATTATATTGGTTGTAATTTGTTTCCTTTACAAAAGATACAGCCATTCAGTGTTGTAGAGCATGTTACTACTACTTCTAGAGGTACAAAATATTCAGTTTTTCCCTGTCAGGGGCTTAAGGCAGCCTTGTGAAGTAGGTTTGGGATAGAGAATAACAGCAGACTGACAAATACAAACCAGTTGTACAATTATCTGGGGTGAGACAACAGTAAATCCAGTAACTTCAGTAATATTGGGCTGAAATTAATATCCAGGGACAGACACCCCTATGTAGCCACGGTTATCAGGCAGGTCAGCAGGAAGCAGGACAGGGCTGCTTCTCCGGACCAGAGACTCAGACCAGCCTGTGGGCTCAAGGAATGCCAGGCTCCCCAAGGAGACTCTCCTCTCTTATGGTTGAGTCGCAGAAGCATAATCTGGGCTCATTAACCAGTCATCCCATCCCAGGTCTGCTCCCACACTGTGCCGCTTCTCTCCTTTGTGTGCACATCTTACATGGTCTGCCTCCACCGTATGGGGCTAAAGCCATACAAAGCACATGCTCACCAAATGGAGCTATAGATGTGGAGAATTTCCATACAAAACGATACTAGCTCCATGCTTTGTGTAGAGGAAAAAAAAAAGTTTCTGAAGACCACAAATATGCAACTGCCAAAAGTTATATTTACTTTAAACAGCTTGAAATGAATTTATGAAAATTCAACAATTTATTATTTTGACTTTTTAAAGCATTTTCTACTGGACATGGTGGAAGATTTTTATAACATGCCTTCTTACCTTCAGTGACCAGCTTGAAGAAAGAACTGATCAATTACTGTCTTCTGGGGAAAAATGAAAGACTTGTAACTGTCTTGAGGCAGAGCCTGAAATGTCACACCTCCCTCTGAACTTTCATGTAGATCAACAGTTCAAACCACTTTTTAAATGTGACTTCAGAAGACAGGCACCTGAATGTGGACTTTTTCTCCAAGGCTGGCCAAAGGCACCATTTGAAAGCACTTTCACAGAGAAGTCTCTCTATTGCCATCGACAGTGGCTACGGCACGTGTGCAGGAACGGTGATACACATCCCTTTCCCTTCTCCCCTTGAGAGCATTCACACACAGATTTCCCACTCTGTCCCTCAAAGAAGGAAAATAATATTCATTTACCTTTTGAAAATTGTAACTATCACTACAAGTTTATGGGGTTGCCACAGCAATTGCAAGCAGAACCTCACTCTAGACCACAGAGGTAGATCTCTTGGTTGATCCTGGGTTTAGCCCTTTCTCAGCACCTCAGCAGGAGACTACTTATGCTCTACAGTCTGGTCCTTTTGAGACATATGCTGTCGCATATAATGTGTCTGAGACACCAGATTGAGAACTCTAAACAAAAGGATAGTGGAGAAGAGACGAGTTGACCCAATCCCCAGACCACTTTCAGTGTATGTGAAACCATCAGCGCTATGTTTTGAGGACCCTATTCCTATTTGTACACGAGATGACTGAAGAATGCCTATGTCCTGCAGCTGGAAAAGAACCCTCATTCTTCTGGGCTTTGAACTACCATGTGAGGACTAGGAGCTAGGCTGCTCAGTTCTTTTTTTGACTGAGTTGTTTTTGAGCAGTCACAGAGGCACAGCTATAAACACCTAGCAGACCTATATGTGATTTTCAGAGTATTTAGAAAGTGTTCAGTTAATGTGACAGATGTTCAGATTATTTAAAGCAGCTCTTTAAATGTCAAAATAGTTTTGAAATCTAGATTTAAATGCATATACCTTTAAATAAATAATACCGAGGCTCTGAATTTATATGGATATAGGGTGAAGAACTAGAAAGTATCGCTAACATCTAGTCCACAGCTATTACAAGCAATAAATATCAATAATTCTTCATTACTAAAGATAACAGGCAGAAGTATTTTCCCTAATATCCCCAAAACAGTTACTGGGGGTGGTGGAATAGTACAGAGAATAGACCACAAAGTGACCAGGTTCACTTCCTTTCACTGAATATCACCTTCTGTCAGAGACAAAACAGCAGACATGGTGGACCACTGCTAACAAAACCTTCAAAATGTGAAATGACTCATTTTATTTTCTTATTCTTAGCTCTCCTGAAAAGCTATCTAAAAGCTTCCATTGACATTTTTGTGTCATTTAAGCAGTTCTTTACCTCAGGTACTATCTTCAGCAGCATAAAGCTAACATTTTCTTTTCGTAACAGAAGCTCTCTGTTTCTCACATCATCCCAACAGTCCTTTCCAGCTCCAGTTAAACAGTGTGACAGCAACACACACAAAATTCCTGATGAAGTCTCACCAGTTTCTTTACTACAGTTTTAGAGCCCCAGCCTTCACTAGAAACTCCTCACCTGATACATAGTAAAACTACACTCACCTTTTTCTTTACGGTATAATTTTGGTTTCTCAGTCATCCTGTCATTGCCTCATACTTCTTAAGTCTTTCTCCTCCCACAGTTATTTCTGCCCTTAAAGGCTAACAACATGAACAACACAACCTTGGGACTTTGCCCTAGTGATTATCATTATATTTCTGTTACTGTATCCTCTAGGTGACCCTATTCTGCTATATGATATTCTGATCCTCTTTTCTATTGAGAAGCACTCAGAGCTTTGTGTTATAAATAATGGTCTCTTACTTTGTGCTCCAAGTTCCTTAATGAAATTAAATATTAAATTACAACTCTCTTCAGATTAATCTCTTCCTTTTCAAATAATTGCCAAGATGCTTTTGAAGATTTCATCCAAGGATGTAAACAAGTATTGATTTGGCACATGTTCATTTAAGAAATACAAAAGATTGTGGCATTTTAGAGTAACACTATAAATGCTCTAGAAAAAAAGTACATCATTGGAAAGGCACTTTTAAAAAGTGTAATTAAATTCGTTATGCAGACTAGCACTATCACAGTCACTTTTAAATTCAGTGGGTTTGAGGGACATGTGAGTCAAAGTATCTTGGAATTTGATGAACAGACCTTCACACACACAAAAGGACAGAGCAATGTTGAGGTGCCATCCTTATATTTCCATGAGAAAAGGAAAACAATTTTTAATTTTTCCCTTTATAGGACTGGGGTCCTGTATGGGTTTTTTTTTTTTTTTTTTTTTTCATAATATTTAAGTTTATTTAATCTTATAATTTTTTTTTTTTTTTAAGTGTTTTTGTTTATTTTTTTAAATTTATTTCTATTTTA
>VZTO01012529.1:55567-89299 GCA_013400615.1 Syrrhaptes paradoxus
GTTGTCTTCCCAAGAAACCATGACACATGATGGATCCCTGCTTTCCTGGAGATGGCTGAACACCTGCCTGCAGATGGGAAGTGGTGAATTAATTCCTTGTTTTGCTTTGCTTGTGTACACGGCTTTTGCTCTACCTATTAAACGGTCTTTATCTCAACCCACGTGTTTTCTCACTTTTACTCTTCTGAGTCTCTCCCTGCATTCTACAGGGAGGGAGTGAGTGAGAGGCTATGTGGCGGATATTACTGGCTGGAGTTAAAACACAACAAGATGGCAGGAGAAAGAAGGAGGAAGGACTGATGCACATAACAGTCTTCTTGAGACCCTAAAGCTACATTTTCTCTCAATTTACACAGCTATTTGCTGAATTAGTCAAATGAGTACTAAACAACAGTAGCGTGAGAACAATCATCTTGCTTTTACTATATAAAATTATGCAGTTCTCGTGATTAATTTCTCGGAGCTTGGGCAAAATATGGTCTTATGACCATACCTATGATGGTTGAAACTAAAACAAAGCAAAACTCAAATCACAGTGGCAAGAGTTGTTAATTTCAAAGTGCACATTAAGGAATTCTGGTGTAGATTCCTCCACCTGCGAATACATGATCCAAGTTGCTATCTCAATTACTAAGCACAGACTAATCTTGAATTTCTGATGTGAAGGCTGCATACAGAGGCAAACTTGAGCACCGCATACAATCCCAGTCACTAGGAGAATTATCTCAATTTGCAGATAATTTGTTGAATATCTACAGTTAAGCACAACCTCAAGTTGGGACCTTTAACATTATATGCAATCACAAAAAAAATAAAAAGAAGGAGATGTTCGAAGTATCCATACAAATTTCCAGCCACTACAGAACAAAATGGTTGCCTGAAGTACTAAGGCAGGTTCAAATATTCTAGTCCCCAACATCATCTGTACCAACAAGCAGAGCTTAGGCACAGAGTCACATGCTGCACATAGCAGAGTTTCCTTGTTTTTAAATACATATGGGCCTTTTGCGTACAAGCTATAGTTATTTGGTCAACACTGCTCAGAAACTGTAATAAGCAAAAAAGCAGTTTCCCAAATTACAAGAGACATGGAATCCCCCTCTTAATTACAACACAAGTTGCTGAAGAACTTGCATCCTGAGGAGCATACAGACATCTTACTGTGTCCACATTTTGCTCCAGTTTTTTTAATAAACATTCACACAGCGACTTCCATATAATTGAGTTTAGACGAATATGATTATGGTATTAATTATGAAAGGTAAGATAACAGGTTAGGAAGCCTAATTAACTCATCAAACTTCAGGTCTACTCTACTGCAAATTGGCTGTGTCTCCTAAAATTAAACGCTACTATGGATTGATGCAATAATTGTAGGACTTTATTTATGTGATGCCTGAAATTAATTGTGCTAAAACTTCCCAATCACTACAAACAGAAGATCTCCAACAGAACACCTCAAAACTACTCCTGCAATTGGTTTTTCCACCAAGCTATAGACTTAAGGCTTTTAAAATGGAAACGAGATGCCAGCAAATTAATGCTAAAAATAAAGCAACAAATCAATTCTGAGGTCACTATGGCAACTTCTGTAACATTAAGCATGAATTATGTGACAAAATAATTAATATTACTTTCGTTGTAGTCACTTCATTTATTTCATGCTGAATTGTGACCATATTCCTTCCCTAGAAAGTTCAGTTAAAATTACTTCCAGAAGATAATTTTTAAATTTCTAATTTCTGAAAGGCAAATAGAATTGATGACAAAAAAAAATTAGATCAGTGTAAAATTATTTTAAAGTACATACTTATTGTGGTTTTGTGTGGTGGGTTTTTCGACAGTGAGGGAGGGACTACAGTGATGGCTCCGGTAAGTAACTGCTACAAGTGCTGCTGGCTCCAAGACTGTTCTGGTAGCAAGAGAAGGGACTATAGAGTTGGCCCCTGTGAGAAACTGCTAGAAGTTTCCCCAGCTCCTTGTTGGACCTGCCTCTGGCCAAGGCCGAGCCCATCAGCACCTCTGCAAATGACATATTTAAGAGAGGTCACAACATATGGAGCAGGGGGGTGGCCTAGGAAGGGGATGGCCCAACTGATCTGTCCAGCTGCATGGTGCTTAGTTGCCAGGCAATCTTAAAATCACGACAATACTAACAGCTAAGTAAGGTCTAGTTCTGAAGAACAAAACAAAACCCCAAACCAAGCCAAAAACAACAACAAAAAAACCCAAAGCAAAAGAGAAACAGAGTCCCTACTCTTCTCCTCCTGTCCTATGTCAGCAATCTGAACAATTACAATTAAAACCAACAATAACAACACCACATTTATAAGCTAAACTACTTGAATACAGGCTATCTGGTTAAAATACATGTTTTCTGTTCTGATGGACATTTTACCCTTTGAAACTCTGCCTGGAGCGGATGGTTACATACCTGGCTGATTTTTCTCCACACCCTTCCCGCTTTATCAAAAATGCTTCACAAATTACTCACACAAGGGGTGGACACAGTGTTTCAGACATCAAAACAACACCAGACATAATCTCACTGCTCTGTCTGAAGTTCTCTGGTGGACATCAAAAGACCTGCCTAGTCCCTTTGATCCCTGTGTCCTGCTGGGAACTACAGAGAATTAAATCTCTTCTAGAGTAAACCTTTCTCTGAGTACAGGATAGGAACTTCTACCCACGGACTAATGTCTATTACTGCATATACAACCTCATATTCAGCTGTAGCAGAACATGTTCTGTTTTCCTGAATCCCCACGTTACCTAGTTCACATTTCTTTCTCACTGTTTACCATTCTCCCAATGGCCAAAATTTCTCCATCTTTGTTGTCCGCTTCTCTTTCAGTCATAGGTGAAAGTCTCAGCTTGGTCTCAAAGGTCTTGTTCCATTCAGTCCTCAAGTATTTTAATATTCCATGTTTTGAATGGAGCTTACATATTTTTCTTATTTCTCTTATGTAAAGAGCACAACTGGTAGACCATTAGAAAACAGAATTCCTAAAAGCAAAGCATAGAAATGTTTCAATCCATTTCTCTGTTCTTGATTACCCCTCAAGTAGCTACAGACTCCCATTTGGGAAAAGCTGGCAACACAGCTCCTCTAACAGAAGTTGTCTGTTGTTAGGAATGTCTTAAAAATTACTAAAAATTCAGAGGATCATAGAGCTCTTCTAGTGATTCAGTATTTCTTACACTTAGCAGTTTCTTATCAACACCAACAACAAAAGACAGTGAAGGAATGAGATTTTCACCCAAAGCAGAGTTGGTACCATAAGAGAAGAAAAATTTAAAGCTTTAAGAGACCTTCAGAGAAATGGCTTATGTGTATGAATCCACAGCTACTGCAGAAATTCTCCAGCTCTTCCCATCACACTGTTTGTGACTGGTATTTCCTTCAGATGATTATATAAATCAGAGTAACACTTGCTGTTCCATTATTCTTCCAAGATCTGCTTTAGACTAACAGCCCTACCATCTTGTTTTTAACTATTTACATTCAAGCCTAATATTTGTTCAGTTCTTCACACACTGATGAAAAGCAATATTAAAGATCTAGTGTTCTCCTTTTTTCAACCCTTCCACAACTTCTGGAATGAAATCAAGAAGGGATTACTGATTAAAGCAAGTCCAATTTAGTTCAGTTTCCTTCAATTTTTTTTCTGCAGTCCTTAGCTCCTGATTTATATCACTTAGCATAAGCACTATGTTTATTAGATTTAATATACTGTTCTCATATATATCTGGCTTCACCTGAGTTCTAACAAGGCTGCACTCTTGCTAGACAGTTAAGTTTACAACTGAAAAAATACAGCTTTTAAAACTACTTTGTTTTCTGTGTCAGTTGCAAGACCGGGGCTAACAAGCATTCTTAAATATTTATTTTTGAAACATTACTCACACTTTTTCCTCATTAAATAATCTATCCAAAGTGATTAGCCTCTACTGTTTTCAGATTTAGAGGAGAAGATCTTTGAAATTACAAGTACATATACTGTTTGTTTGGATTTCATTCTGTTTACCAAAGCCATCCGAGGTCAAGTTTTGATGATTTCTACTTACCTATCTGTGATTCTCTGTTCTGAAAATCAATTTCTCCTTATCTGCTAAGATCAGGTCTCTGTAGCTTTACGCCATGTCAGGTGTAAAATGGAAATAGAAAGTGTGCTTTAAACTACTTTAAATTGTCAAGCACGTTTTGGTATTAGCTGTATAAAGTTTCTAACATTATCACCCGAAGAGAACCCTGTAGTTACCTACTTTTTTCTCCTCTCTCCCAGTTTTAATCCATGATTATTAGGCAGACTGGAGGCCTGAAGCAGTCCCTAAATTATAATCCATCTTGCATATTATCTGTTATGACATTTTCCCATAAGCAATTAAGGATTGTTTATGCTTCTGACTTGTCAGTTCCTTGAATGTGGTAATGTCTTCTTTAGTTTTAGAAGAAAATATGTCCTTCCCAAGAAATACTGCAATGCTAACACAGGGTTGGGATTTTTTTGGAGCACTTCAGTCCTGCTAGACATCCAACCAGACTGTGATAACACCAAAAATCAAATTTTTGATTCAAAATGGAAAATTACTATTTCTCTCACTTGTAACACAAACTCTTAGTCTTGTTGCACAAGCTATTAAAAAATTCTCCTCCTACTGCTTTTTTTCTTCCACATAGCCATTTTTATTCCCCACCTCACAAGTTTTTTACTGTCCATTACATTCCTGCTTTTCCTGTAGATACACACACTTTTCATAGAAATATAATATGCTTTGGCACTTTGACTCTCTTGATATAGAGGCAATCCCTAAAGAACAATAATTTCCTCTGAAGAGCATACAGCACCCTCTCCCTGGGCCACACTGTCTCCTATTGCACTAGTTACTCCACAACTTGCTTCTGAGGTAGCCTGCCCTCTGACTCTCTTTAAACCACCCCCTCAAAACCTCACAGGTCTTTGGACTTTCCAGGAGCAGTACCAACCTAACCTCAGGAAACTGACCTGATGCTTGCACCATCTCTAAACCTGCTTTTGACTGCTGGGTGACAGCAAAAATTTTGGAAATGCCACATTGCATCTAACAGCAGCAACCACACTCCCCTAGCATCCATCACTTTGACTTGCCCACAGATTTTAGGAAGTTTTCTCACTTACATTATCTAGAACTGCTCTGAAATTCTCTCTGTAGATATAATGCTGGAGGCAGCATGCATGCCTGGGGCACCATGCCTATAGGAACTCCTTCTACGTGCCCCTGTGCTGTGCTTCAGACATGCTTCAGCCCAGTATGTCTTTACAAGGTGAATTACAGACAGGTATCATGCAGGTATGATATTGTGATAAAACATGCTAAAAGACAGAACTACAGAAAATTCTTTTTCTTTTATTTATACTTTCATCTTTTTGCACCAGAAAATCATTATCTGTCTATTCTAGAAATAACAAATGTGAGGAATAATCAAACGTTTTATGTATTTATCTGCAGAACTCAAATTGACTTCGATCCCTGCCAGAAAAGACTGGAAAAAAATCATTCCAAATATCCTCAACTGTGATTTTTTTTTTTTAAATTGCAAAAATAAACTGAGCAATTCTTCGGAGCCTGACTATACAGAGAATCATGAGAAATCTCTCTCATATCACACTTTTCCACTCTGCAGAAATTGAATATTTTTTCCTTTCCTTGAGATTACCTACTTTGACATTAGAAGCTAACTTCTGGTACTAACATGAAGAAAGTGGGGGTTACTTTCTTCTCTGTTTTACAGTGAAAATTAAGCTACCACAGAGCAATCAACGCATTTTTCCAGACCAAGAGAATATAAAAACTTTCAAAATTTATGAAGGTCACATCATACACTGATCAAATTTTACTTGCAAGTTTGTACTTCACAGTGTTTGTCACACACCATTCACTCAACAGTTTGCAGGTACTCTTGTAATATATAGCAACCAGAATCCACAGGTACATAAAAAAGTCACAAAGCCTCAGTGTTACTGGGGTTTGCCTCTATTCTTTGAATCACCTATATTTAAATAATCCACAGAGGTAAAAACCTTCCTTTTCTTACCCTGATTAATAATTTTATTTAGCATTCAACATTATTTCTTTATGTGTGCTTTTTATATTTCCTTCAGAAGACATTACAAAGAGATATCTGATTTCTCTACTTATGTTTTCACTATTTTTGATGTGTTGGTAATGGACCCAATGTCCAATTCAGCACATTCTTCACTGTGGTCCCCCACTTTTCATTGAGATCACAGATATACCTTTCAGCTGATTTACACTTCCACTCCATCTGCTTAATGATTCAGAAAATAGGCTCTCTTCAGGAAAAAAAATAAAAAATCTATGTAGTGTTCAGCTGAGTTGCGACTCTTGCACCTTCTTAAATGGGTCTCTGACAGAGTCCAGTATGCTTTATAAAAGCAGTATTAACTATTTATACAGTTACTGTGCAAAAAAGAAAAATAAACACTGAAACAGTAAAAAAAAAAAATCATAGTTGTATGATGTCAGCACAGGAACACACTTCACCCACCCCTTCCATACGGGACTGAGCTGCCACCTGCATTCCTGCCTGTGGGAAGTTCTGTTCAGTTGGTGTTGATGAATTCTAATGGTTGGTTTTAAATCCTCTTAAAACTGATTGTTCTACCAAGTAAATATTTCAAGCACACTGGACAGCTGTGTTAAATGTTTTTCTTTGGGATTTGATTACCTAAAGTACGTTGGCTTCTAATGCATCATCCACTGTTAACTCTGATCTGATAGTATCTTGGCTGGTTACAGACCAGTGCTATTACAACATGATTTGCAGGCAGCTGAGAGCAAGATCTGGATTGTGCCATATGTGTTATCGGAAATTCAGTGTCTCTACATATCATAGAAGAACAGCAGAAATTCCGTATATCACATAGCTTTATGATACAGCTCAATTGTCAATAGGAAATATATGAACATAACAAATAAACATGATACATGCTAAAGTATAGATGCATGAAATAAAAGCCACTCCAGCTGTAAAAGCCTTCGTGTGTATATATACTGTTCCAGTGCAGATAACCAAGATGAATTTTATTGGAATAATCCCCCTAGTGAAAGTTATTTGCTCGGTTCTAACACCATTAATAAGATTTAATATATCTACTGCAGCACGAGGACACTCTAGAAAGAGGACACCACCACAGTTCATCACTTACTGATTAAGAATGCTTCTCCTCACCATAAATATTTTTATCCTGCCAACTATCTCTTTACTCCTCCAGTCCAGTATTAATGTCAAAACTTGAAAATATTCAGTTGCTTTGAAATGTTCATAAAAGAAAAAAAATTACACAAATTCTTTTATTTCCAAGTACCTGAACTTATGCGAGGTCTAGCATGTCCATGAAGCACACACTTACAAAGCCTGTTCCTAAGAAGCTACTTTTGCTCTCAGATAATGCTACTGTCTTATTAAAGGGAAGACAAAATTGATCTCTAGTTCTGCGGAGGAATGGCTGAATTGTTTTTTTTTTAAAAAAAAATCATAAACCTTTTATATGTAAGCACACCAAGCTCAGGTTATACCATTTCATTAGATGTTGGGCTGCTGATAACATTTGAAAGTCAGATAGATATAATTTTCAAATATGCTTGTAAACATATTTTAATTGGGGAAATAATAAATAGGGAAACATTTGTTTCATTGATAAACTATCATAAAAGTTAATCAATTATGTTCTGTGGGATTTTACTTGAAATTGTGTTTTACCTCCTAATTTCCAAGAGCACATTTCCTCTGATGTGACAGGAAGGGCGAGACATCCATGTTTGGACATCTCAGTTGCAGCACTGCATTAATACAGTACAACTCTCACTATTGTCCCAAAGAACACAACTACATATTACTTCTATTATGCTATTTTCAGTGATCTTTGATTAAAAATACTTAGCCAGCCTACTGTGATGAGCAAAAGTATAACAAGAAACTATTTCAGGCAAAAATCAATAGAATATACAGGCAATGAGAAGAGAATACAGATATTTAAGTCAATTTCCATGACAGCGTTTTCCCTCCCATATGATAACAATAAATTATATTTTCCAATAGCCTTTGATTAGCTTTCATTTTCAAATGTATTTTACATCTTTAGATTTAAGGACATTGCTACCTTCTGCCTCATAGCTTTGAAGATTTGTCCTGCAAGAGACATGAAACTGCATTTATCTCGAGTGATATTCATTGTCTCATACCATAAGCCATTAAGTTATTGCACAAAAAAAAAAGGAATGTAATTGACTTCCTCCAGTTCTGTTTTTAAAAGGCTGAATGAACCATAATTATTTGTGTTAAATAAAAAGCCCAGGTCTTTGAGAAGCTTGAGGTGTAGCTTTTGAGCTGGCAGAAAAAGCATCTCAAAACTCCAGGTTGAGGTTTGGGGAATTACAGAGTCTCTTTCAGGGGATTACAAGGCTCTTCTGTCTCATTATTTTCCTTTCTGACTAGTTCTGTGCAACCACATACCAAAGCATACCAGTGTGATACGTCTCAGTATTCGGCAATCTGATGTTTTAAATCCTACTCTGTGATGCCAATACTCTCCAAGAGTAGGGAGTATAGGAGCTTTAAATAAATATTCTGTCCATCTATACTGTATGTCTAGACCCTTCAAATTCAGTTTTCCACCCCATTGCAGAAAACATATGGAATTGCTGTCTGTGTGCTCAGTCTCTGCAGTTCCATGGCTGCATCACTCACCAGGGATGCAACCACTTATGAAATAAAATGCTCTGCTCAGTGACTCCCAGCAGAAAGCAAAAAGCTTTCTGGGAAACAAACCAAAAATGTTTCCATTACTAAAATGATTACACTTCACTCTGAAATATAAAGTAACAGGAAACTGGTATGTGCTTTTACATATTCCTTGTCTTACTTCATGACACATGCTTGTCCTAGAAAACAAGGTGGCGGGGGTTCCGCTATAAATTCCTGGCCTCAGCATCTGAAAAAAACCTGCCAGGAATGGGCTTTCTCACAAATTACCACAGCAGGAGTCAGCAAAGTAGTAAAGTCTAAAGGGGCTTAAAAGTCACAACCAAGACACAAAGCAAATGTTGCTAGAGACTTCTTAATCTAAAGTAGGACTTTATGTGAACTTAGAAAAACAGATTTTTCTGATACAAACGGTAGAGAAATAAGCTTGTCTTTCTTCACATTCTGGGGGATTTACCACCTCTGCAGTTTTACAAATTCTCATTCTCACTGAATCAATGGAATATTTATATAAAGCAAGGTTGCTAGGTGGTGAAAGCATTACAAACTTCATTAATTTAGGGGGTTTTTATACACAATTACTGTGCAGCACTAAAAGCTGTCTAAAAGCAGTAGTGTGCATGCTCAAATGTGAAATAAGCAACCATGCAATTTTTGATGTAAATTTCACAGGGAAGTGCATCAAATGAGTGAATGCTTTAAAAAACTAGTGAGAACCAGGTATTGCCAAATCCCCTCCTATGTACACAGGAAATTTTGAAGAAAAAAGTCACTAAAGAAATTATTTCCAAGCAAATAGCTCAAAATCAGTATTCCCACAAACAATCTTAAGTGCATGTCAGAACTTCATTTCTTTTTCCCCTAAACAAAATTGACACTAATAGAACAAGTAGTTTTGTTTCAACAATCTAGTTTTTCAGAG
The DNA here is from genome assembly GCA_013400615.1 of Syrrhaptes paradoxus. Lineage (NCBI taxonomy): Eukaryota > Metazoa > Chordata > Aves > Pterocliformes > Pteroclidae > Syrrhaptes > Syrrhaptes paradoxus. The sequence continues at coordinate 65,257 of VZTO01012529.1, forward strand.
CAAAGACATTTCTATGGAGTCAGTGCATCCAAGCCTTAGGGATTGTTATAACTAAACTGCCTCCTCCCCTGTGAACCCTGGATTGGTATTAATGAGATGCAGAGGAAGTTATATTAAGATTTCTTCCAGCCAAAAGGGCACATCAAGTTGCTTTATTGCTCTTGAAGGAGGAATAAGACATATTTCATCCATTCTGCAAAAGGATATATAAAGGTATCCCGCGTATCAGAAGTACTGGCTATACTTTATGACTAGGGTAGTATATTAACATCTTGCAGCTCTGAAGGTCCCTTGTCTTGACCTCTAAATTTTCATCTCTATGCTAAAAGTGTTCCGCCTTAACTCACATTGAGACAAGCAAGCTTAAGTCAGTAAGAGCCATCTCAGATGAAAATTAAACTTCTCTGTTTCTAGACCATTGGTCTCATACTGATTTACAGCAAAGAATACAGTCCAAGAAACTGGATGCCTACAAAACAGCTGATCTGGAAGGCAAAGCAAACAAAAAAGACTTACCATTGAACAATTTGGCTTTAGCCACCTGTCAGATGTCAGGAAACCAATAAGAAGTTTCTGCATCTAAAATGTGCATAAATATATTTATATACATACCTGTGTGCCTGTGTGTACATGTTGTAAATTCCTCTCACTGTTGGCAACATGGAAACGACAGCATATTTGATGATCTTTAGAGATACATGCATGTCTAAGATTTCCACTAAAAAGATCAGCTATAAATACCCTCCAAACGGTGTAAAACACGGTTGAGCAGAGATTACAGAGTCTGGATAACAATGCTGGAGATTTAAAGTCGCTGTGGAGATAACAGTTTGTTCTCACTGCTTCTGCTCAGAGTCAAAAGAAGATTTAGAAGCATAGTAACTTTGTAGGATGTTAGCTACAGAATTATAAAGTGGGGTGCCAAATAGGTAGTAAATATGAAGGAAGAATAGTCAGGGCCATTCCACAGCAATGCCTATGCATTACTCTGAAGTAAAAAGGAGCATATTGTCAAGACATCCTCTGTAGCTGAGGAGGCTACAGGTGCATTGGTCTTCTTTAAGAGCACACTGCATTTCCTACAGTTGTTGGTTGCTGAAGACATACTCGAGATAATAGAAGCAAAGATACCAGGTGTGTTAAATAACTTCCATCAAATACTTTGTTCCTAGTAAGTTAACACAACCTTTAACATGTATTTTAAAGTCTCAAAAAGGAGTATTTTCTGAACAACAGAAACACTAAGATAATGCTGTATGACAAGGATCACTTTAAAGGAATAATATCAGAGCATTCTTGCAATTACACCAAGGAAGGAAGGAAGGAAAGGCAATCGTACAAATAAATGAGCACCTTCAAATTATTAAGCAATTAAAGCAGCAGCAACGTGCTCAGCTTCATAGAAACAAGTACTATAAACAAAGACACCTTTACAAATGTGGAGTTCAAGTCACAATTTTTAGCTGGGACTTAATTGCACATACATTATTGCAGTTAGATTTGTCTAATCATTCCTCCTCTCTGCACAAGGTATCATCAGGATTAGATTATTTTTGCATTGAGCTTCTTGTTATCATGATGGCAGATGCAAACACCTAGAAATTTAGCTTTGTATAAAATTTGTAAAGCAGCTGTTACTGCTCTCTCTTCATTCCAGGACACATGGCACAGCCAGTTAGTGAGCACTTTATGGTCATGCTTGAGCTATTTCACAGACAATAATTAAATACAGAACTTCCAGCTCCAGACTCTGTGCCTCAGCTCTGACCTCTCTGCCTTATTCTCCTGTGAATGTTAGGGTGTCTTTACTATTCATTAGGATAACAGCCTGGAGAGGTGATCTATCCAAACAGTACTGTATTTTACAAACATTTTTCTTTGGTCAAATTGTTGTGACCTACAGGTATCTTCTCTTCCTACAACAGCAGGACATCATTAATTCAATCCTCCATTTCTGATCAAAAACCTGTTCCAAGAAAATAAATCACCACAAGAAGACATTTGACTTTTTAAAAGCTTTAGATCTGTCTGTTCCTGAAGACTGATGTGAGGTCTTGTGCTGCAGTACACTGTACACTTCTGGCTGGGTGTACACTGCTCTGCAACATTGGCATGACTTTGCAGCCTCTGCCTTCAAGTCACCCTGACTTTGTTTTAAACACACTGTTTTACTTTTTGCTTCCCTATCACCAGTATAAACAGTATTTAGAAAAAGCTGATGAGCTAAAATAACTGACCAGAATAAATAATAGCACTTTTATTGTATAAAGAGATTCCAAACACATTATCCAAATATTTACGAGCCAGGATGAGTCAAAGTTAATTTTTCACAGATACCTCTATAAAAGGGCAGTTTACCGAAAAGATTTGAAAGTTCCAACCTTGCCATTTGTGTTAGGTACAGACTGCAGATGGGGAGAGTAAAACTCTTGGAAAAAAAACCAGAAAGGTCCTCACAGCATAACACAGCTGAATTCACAGAGATGTACAGCAACTCAAAGTCACAGTGGTATTTGAAAGGGCGAGAGAGATTAGACACCTGGAAATATACTTAACATAATGAAATTCCAGCGAGAAGCCTTTGACCCATTTTCTGACTACCAAAACAAGCCACCTTCCCTTTTTCTTGTGTTTCGTCAAAACTGGAACTATTTCCAAATGAACTTTATGAAAACAAAATTTTGTCAGAATAACTCTAAATTACTACAATTAATGCCTGGATATGTACATCTTGCAATGGATTTAACATCCTCCTGGCTTCCTCTAAATGCTATATTTAGCACCACAGCAGTCAGGGTTGCTTGTTGTAAAATTTACCAGCAGTAGGTCATCATCTTTCTTGGCATATGGAATACCTTTCAAGGGTGAAAAAGGCTTGCAGGAAAGCAGCAACTTGTGAGAGAAAGGAGAAGGGGAACTTCCTAATCAAAGGCCATTCAGAACACCAGTGAGAGCAAGCAAGATTTCACTTCATTGAAGAAATAACTTTGTTACTTCTTGCCTGATTAAAAAAAAAAAAAAACAAACAACAACAACAAAAAACCACCAAAAAAAAACCAGTGCAAGTGTCTAAAGGCTTGGGGTTCTTGCAGGACCTGCTACTTGCTTTGAATAAATCAGCAAAATCACACACAGAACAGATCTATGGGAAATTTATTAAATTTCATGACAGGAGACAGACAATGAGATGGCACAAGGTAAGACCGTAAGACAATTTTAAAAAGTAAATTACTGCTAGGATTTCACAGCAATTACCACAAATCGAAAATGAGGAGGCCATATTTACAGGTTTGGAATCATCAAAGCAATGCAGGAAGTCACAGGTTTGAGCTTTGACTCATGCATACAGATGATCCTTTTCACCTTACTCAGGAAGTAAGGCACACTAAAAAAATCACTCATCCTGTCACACAGGACAAATCTAAATATGTGCTCAATTTAGGCTTAAATGATGAAGAAAGTGCATAGGCAAGTAGAGAAATGGCATAAAGAGTTCATAAGGACAGGTCAGCATTCAATGTTAAGTTCATGAGCCTTTTCCTCTTCTAGATACTACTGATGTATTTTCCAATATGTAACTCAAAAACCACCTGTCTATGCTGCCCATGCAACCGTTAAACTGTTGGTTTATTACTCTCTAGCATTAGATGCCTTTATCAACATTTTTTTTTTAATAACTTGCACCAATGTACTTGTCTCTCAGTATCTTCTTCTACAGCCTGCTTTAATACCCCCATACTGTCATACAATCATAGAATGGTTTGGGTTGGAAAGGACCTTAAAGATCATTGAGTTCCAACCCCCCTGCCATGGGCAGGGACACCTCCCACTAGATCAGGTTGCTCAAAGCCTCATCCAGCCTGGCCTTGAACACCTCCAGGGATGGGGTGTCCACAGCTTCTCTGGGCAACCTGTTCCAGTGTCTCACCACCCCACACAGTGAAAAATTTCTTCCTAATTTCTTCTTGTCATTTGTTTGTTCAAAGGTACTGTATGATTTTGATATATAACTATATATCACTGCTTCATTTCACAACTGTAGTGAAATAGTATTTTCTATAATAGAGTGCATAAAATAAAAGTCATGTAATCCTTTCATTCATGTCCTTATACCATGAAAATAGAGGTCAACTTAAGACATACACTATTCAGTTTTCAAGTTAAGTATGAAGCAGTAATTTTTCATTCAAAATACACTTTTGTGGAGGAATGGCTCAGTGAGCAGGGACATTGGTATGTGCACAATCCAAACTTCGATAAAGAGTCTCTGGACGAACCTGTGACCAACACTCATTGTCAGCATGGGGTGAGTTCACCTTTGAGACTTGGACATGGGTTATACCAGACGATACTGGGGAAGAGAAAAATAGGATCCGGATCCATACTTGGCATCAAAAGGGGGTCGCCCCTTTGCTGAGGTATTAGAAAAAACACATGACCTTTTAAACCATATCCTGTGACCTCATGATCTTGGATGGCCTGCATGGCTTCCTGATGCCGTAGCAAAGGTTTGACCACCAGAGATAACAGAAGTCAGAGTCAATGCTTCCTTAACAAATTTTACTGTTATTGTAATATAACATTTTGCTATAATAAGATATTACCTATGTTATCACCTATGTTATCACCTGCAGAATGGATATGTTTAGTCTGATAATGTTCAAGTTATTCTTTTGGTTTTCATTTGCTTTTTGACATGATTAATGTCCTAGACAAAGAGACAAAATTAAGACACAAATGAGGTCAAATGTCAAGCAACTAAACCTAGTTTTATTATTAAAAAATTGAGAGAGTAGCAATAGAAGGAAAGATGGAAATTAGACAACTGTTCAAGATACGGTTGCAAGAACAGTCACCACCAAGGAAGGCCGGATGTTCCAAGCATTGGTCAATACCCTGTGACTCAAGAGACTTGCTCCAGGTATCGATACTCTCCTTGGTGGTGATGGAAAACATTAGGAAAAGTAGGAAAAGAACACCTTACACAATCTATACAAACTTATAATTACTTAACAAGGCTGAGCTCTGCTACAGAAAATATCTTGCATTCCATTCAGCCCCCCAGTGAGTTTTACAACACCAGAACAGATTGTAAATATCAAATTATTACTTGTTGCACCAACTGGCATTATATTTGATTAGTTGCAGTTTTAATTGCTTTCTCTCACATACTTTTTCTTTTGGGGCACATCCCACTTGCTATAGGATTATTTCAAAAGTAGCTCCCGCACATCAAGGCTTTCCCCAGGTGTTTTCTTTCATCTGAAAGCTCTGTCTACAATGTCAGCATCTGAAGACTGGTTACCAGAGTTTTCAGGTGCAGCAGTTCCATTTCATCTGCCACATATCTCAGTGGAAACCATGACACATGCCAGCTTGAGGCTATAGCAGATCTGGTGTGTTGTAAGCACACAACAGAGCCTGAGTGGGGACAGACAAGCCCAGCGCTTTCAGGACACACTGTACACCGTGCTGTGCACAGGCCACCTCTGCCATGCATAACCAGCATCCACACATGAACGTACTTTGGTTTGTACTTCCTGGGCAGAAGTAACAAGCTACTTCCATCTTTGTTACAAGTTCTCCTTTCCACTTCACTGTCTGAAACATTTTTCTGCAACCTTACAAGCTTTACAACCCTTATTAGATGAAAGGAGTGATATTTAGCTTGCTTTTTGAAGAAAACAAAGATACTTGCCATTTAAGAGGAGTCAGTCCCAAGGCTGCAGAAGTGACTTAGAATCCTAAAACAGTCATAGAACAGGACCCAAGATTCGAGAAGATTCAAGACTCCTCCACTCACTCACACGTCATGCCCAGTATATAGGTGAGGACCCTCTGGAAGATCAGCCCTTTTGTTTCCAGATCTCTTTTGCTCCGGGTCATCTCGCTCTGTGTGGTTGCTCTTCCAAGGCCTTTCCCGCCCCCCACCCCAGTCAACTCTCGGTCTGGGACGCTCGGACCGTTATCTCCATTCCGTGAGTGTGGTTTAGAGACCCTCCCTGCTCTGGGATCGTTAGCCGGGAACAGGCTGAGCCTTGGTTATTGAGTGGGGGGGCAGTATCACTGTGTATCACTCATTTGTATATTGTATTATTTTCAGTATTATTGTAATTTAGTTATTAAATTGTTCTTATCTCAACCCATGAGTCATTTTTTCCCTTTACCCCTTTAATTGTCTCCCCTGTCCTTTGGGGGGGGGGGGAATTGGGTCAGTGGGTGTGTGGTTTGGCCCCCAGCCAAGGGCAAACCTATCAGTCTCATAACCAAAATACCACACTGTTCTCATTGCACAGTTACCATTGGGTACCAGAGCTCAGCAGCTTTGCACCATAATGAAATCAGAAGCAGAGGTTGTCACGCCAGCTCAAAACTAAATGAAAAAAAGTAAAGAATAAATCTAGGTATTTCTCTGTAATTCCTTGTTCTTCAGCAGATATAGTTTAATTAAAGTTAACTGATTTGACTGTGCATTATAGCAAGTTACTGCAAGTTCACATTAGAGAAATGAGTTAAACATCATCCCTGATAACTACAGAGCAAGCGATCAGCTCAGGATAGCATAAAGAAATTAATTCATTACATCAAGTCATCTTCATTTATAGTACTATTCCTATGGTACTTCTTACCATCCTATTGAATCTTGGGTAGGTTTTCTGATTATCTTGTACTGCAAACCATGATTTCTGAAGAGACCGCTACTTGCAGTCAGCAAGTCAAATATATTCATGACTCAGGATACTTCTTTAGCTTATGAGTAGTACCACGGACTAATAACCTCCGCCAAGCTGTGCTAGATTGCCTCCATAGCAAATATTCTGAATGTTAGGCAAAAGAATATCTTGGCAAAGTTAGCATTTTACAAAAACCAAGCAAGGCATATTCCTCCTTAAGCACCAGGAAACACCTTAAGATCCCACATACACGTCTGTTATTCAAGATTTTTTTTGAAACTGTGTAAAGCACAATGGTTTTGCAACCTGACTGAGATCAGCATTTACTTCTGTAATGGGCTGTAAGTATTCAGGCTTCATAATCAGGGGTAAGATTGACTTCTGCTTTCTAAGCTGCTAAAGTTCAACTGATGAAACATATCAACAAAATCAGCACACATCAGGAGGTCTTATACTCCAACTAAGTTCCCCTTGCTGGATTCTCCTTCATTTACCATTGAACATGCTATAGCGATAGACCAGTGAATAGTTACAATGGCAAGGGAAAGCTTTGGACTTTCACCCTTTACTGGACTCATTACAACTCTCTGAAGTCGGTTAAAATAGCACAGAAAGCACCTTTGATCCTCTTTCAGTCACAGAAATGACCTTTGAATTTTATTGTGTTTACAATAATCTTCTATGCAGATGGGTGTGAACTTTAGCTAAATTAGTTTGACCTATTGCAAATAAAGAAAAATGATTTACACTTAATGTTTCTTTCTGGAAACTAAGGGCAAAATGAATCCATAGAGCAGCATACCTAGAAAATGCTTAAACACTTTCTTTTATTCTAAAACGTGAAATTCACCACAGGAGAAGAAGAAAGTACAGTTTAAATCTATCTGTCTTGTGCATATCAATAAACAAGGTACAAATTGGCAATTTTAGAGCTAGAGCTTTCCTAAAGTTTTCAAGCCTCAGAAAAAGGTCTTTCTTGCATAGAGACTGCTAGGTAGGTAACTATGTTGACAGAAACAAGAATTGAGCTAATGGAAGTACCTCTGTAGTTTCCTTGCAGATCATATCAACCAATAGAAACTTCAGTTGCAAGGAAAGACAGAAGTAATTTACTTCCTTAGCTTTTTCCTTATGCAAAATGCCAAACTAAAAAGTGGACTTATCTTTTTAAATTAATATATCCTAGTAATACACAGTAAAGCCTTTTCTCAGACAGTATAATAGGGATGGTACACAGCTGCAGCCATAGAATGCAAATCTCTTGTGCAGAGCACTCAAAATGTCTAAATGGCAGTTCTGGAAGCAGGATGGTCCATACCCCAAGAACTTTACTTTTCATGCTTTTAGTCCTACACAGTTCTATTACCTCAGTGCAAACTACAATGTGAAAATAATTTGTGCTTATTTCTCTGAATAGCATTCACTGCACCCAAACGCTCACAGACAAGCTACCATCTAAAGATGCAGGTTGCCAGAAGCTAGGTATATCTATTAGGAGAAGGAGTACTCTCTACATGTCCTGCTCCCACACCCTTCCCTGAAGTATCTTCTCTTGTCAGAGATCTGCTGTTAGGTTTAGACAGAGCTTTGGTCTCCTGAACCACAGTATACACATTCCAGCCCCCGTTGCTGCCCTCACATCTCTTTGCCTGCCATCACACACCACTCAGGGGGTAAGCCCCTGTATGGATGCAGACAATATTTCCTCCTCCTGCTGAAAATCTCTCACCATCATCACAACGTACCATCTTAACGAAGCCAAGGGCTTCTCTGTAAGTCTAAAGGCTTTACAAGCTGTATAAAATAAAATAATTACGCAGTCTAATGCAACTGAATAAACTTATTGACACTAAAACTGCTCTCTCTAAGCTGTCCAGAAGTCTTTAGCGCTGAAAACTTTTGGGACTTCCATGAAGGAGCTGAGATTTTTCCCAGCCATTATTTCAAACTCTGCATTTACAGACCCAGGAGTTCTTAAATACTTGGATGAGAATTCACTTTTCTCTATAAATAGGTGTACAAATTCCTACCACAGCCATCCACTCACACATAACTAAGATTTTACGCAGCTAGCTGTGACTAAATGTGACCACCTTTCCTAAGAGACTAATTGGCTTGCTATTTAAAAAGTACAATAATAACCTGTAAACTCTCTCACATGCTGTATGAGAATGCAAAACTTACAGATATTCACTAGCTGATTACAACAGTACCTCATGAAATACAAAAAAATCAAAGAGGAACTAGCGTACTATTATTGTCAAAATATGCAGCTCAACTGCTAAAAATATGCCTGCCTTTGGAGCTGATAAACACAACTGCCAAATCAAACCACCTGAAATACTGGTAAAGTATGAACGGCAGTTTGATCATTTTGTTCCACACTATAAACTAAAGTATTCTGAAGTTGAAGTGGGTAGAAAGAGCATATTATTGGTACTATATAGCTACCATAACTTAAGTGATTGATGGAAGCACTAAATACTGTCTTGTCTTGCAATGTACTCCTACTTTCCTCAGCATTTGGTGCTTTAACTTTCTCTGAAAAGCCTGAATATTGTTCGACCTGGAGGTTACTCTTCTCTGTTATTTACAGAGTTCACAAACATCCTCAAAGTGAGAAGACAGAAACTGAACACACAGGTCTTTGCATGTCCAGCAATATCAACAGATGTAAGAAAAACTTTTGCAAGGCTGGATGTTTTCTTCTGTACACAATAGAGTATTGTGCTTTTACATGTACACAGAAAGTTGTATTGGCACAGGTGAAGTTTAATTAACAGGCCAAGTACTACAAGAGACAGGTTTCTAATGTAACTTCAGTTTCATTGCAGGATTGGAAAAAAAAAGAAAAAAACACAGAAGTAAAACAAGCTCAGGTAGAACTACATTAATAGCACGGGATTAAAATGAGTTTTTTCCACTGTATCCCCTTTGTTTCCTCATAACTGTTGACTATCAAGAGTGATGCACATTCACTGAACAGTTTCCTAACTTTAGCATTACTTCACTTTAATCGTAGGGTTGTCTTATCAATGACAGATGCTCTGGGGGAAACTTAGATTGTTACCACGAACCTCTTGACTCTGTTAGAAAACCATCAGATGCTACCGAGTTACACAGCATTTGGAGAGGGGCCAAAAAGACGATAATACAGCTACAAAAAAATAATTGGAACATGTGAAACTACCTACCTGCTGCTGTGGAAAGGGAGCTTATAATTGGAGCAGAAGGGATGGTGGAAACCTTAACAACAGCAGGGCATTGCAGCTAGCTAATCAAAGCAGAGAAAAACAGACCTTTTTATTTTTTTTAAAGAAAAGAAAAAGATGGACTAAGGTGTATTTAAAACAAAAAATAATCTGTTCTTTAATAGCACTCTTGTACTGGGCGTGCTGGGATGGTATTAGCCTTCTTCACAGCTGCCCATAGACTGCCAGGTTTTGGACTTGTGACTACAACAGCATTGATGACACACCAATGTTTTGGTTAGTGCTGAGCAGTGTTTGCACAGCATTAAGGCTTTCTCTTCTTCTCACTCCAGCACCCTTCACACCCCACAACCTGTAGACAGATGAACTGAGTTGGCCAAAAGAATATTCCACACAATGTAACATTGCTTAGCAATAAAAAAAACCCTCAGGGCTTTTGACTCCCAAGGTAGCCACTACTCATAGACTGGCTGGGCATCAGTCTGCTTACGGGAGTTGATAAATTCTTGCCTTTGCCATAACTTTTTTTCCTCTCTCCTCTTACTTTCACTTTTTACACTTTCTCTTGACCATGATTTTTCTTGCTTTTTCTATTCCTAGCCTCTCTCCTATCCCATTGCAGGTAGGAAATGAGCAAGTGGCTGGGTGAATTCTTAGCAGCTGGCCAGGGGCTACCCAACACAACTCATTTCTATGGGAATAACTGAAGGATACTGTGGGTGTGAGGGGAAGATGGAAGAGGAAAGAAGAAAAAAACTAGAGGATTTTTGCAAAGCCCCAGAGGTGCTGAGCAATGAGAAGTAATACTGTCTAAAGAGAGATCCATGTTAGTGGTGTTACCTTCATTTCACTGAGCTTGACATTCTTTAACATTCTACTCAAGCACGTTGGTTTTTTTCCTCATTTACTTTATGCATTAGATGATAAGATTAAGTTCTCCTTCTTTACTCCCTGGATATGAGAGAAGAGGGAATATATGAAAGTAAACTGATTAGCTTACTGTATTTCCCCACACTGAAAAATCTATCATTGTCAACATTTAGGTTCCATTAGTCTTTTTTCTGCTATCCAATAATAAGATAATATTGTGTTTTATAAAGGGAGAGATTCATTATTAAGATACATCAATTAATGCCATAAAATTAAAGGTTTGCAGCTGAAGGAAGTCCTACACTTGGTTCCAGTTTGTATGGGCAAAACCTGAACCTGTCATGCATATTTTCATGCTTACAAAATTAATTGTGAATGGCTAAGCAAGTACTTTATTGCACAGGCACAAATGAGGTATTAAAAAAAATCACAAAAAAGGAACCATGTATTTTGTGGTTAAAAGGTGCTCCAAAGACAAATAGAAAATTTGAGAGCAGAAGTGCCACAGAGAAAGTAATTGTCTCAAAAATTTGTGAACTTTCCTGGGTCCATAACAAGTCCATATTTGAAACAGTCAACTATCAAACACATATCAAGCACATGCAGCTCTCATGAGGCTCATAAATTTTATTCGCTTTTACTGATCACAATATATCGCACAAAGACAGCACAAGTACAGCATACTCCAAAGTTTAAAGCAAGACTGAAGAGGCTAGTAAAACCCCCCAGTGAGTGGAAAAATGAAGTCCATATTTCTTTGGATTTTGGAAAATGTATGTTGGAAAACTATTTTTTCTGTATAATGTCTTCCTTCTATTCTAAGTAAATGAATTGCTATAAGGGGGAAGGGGATGTCTTTTTTAGCATGCCAAAACTCTGCTAACTGAATAAGCAGTAAAAAAAATTGCATTATGTTTGCAGAAAAAGTAATTGATGTCTTAAATCTGATTAAATATAAAAAATGAGCTGGACAGCTGCATCCTTTATTGCATTGCATAATGATAGTGAGCTAATATGGTAAAAAAAAGGTATACTTATACTACTATTTGTAAAATAAAACCACTTGTTACAGCTTCTTGCAAGGCACTATAACACAACAAAAAATGGCTAATAATAGAAGTTTTTGGAGACAGATAAATATCAAAAAAAATATTATTTCATGCTGAATAGAAATGTCTATAAATACATCCCGACTAATAGTTACAAAAACAAAGTATTATTTTTGTTAAAGCCTATGGGAAGCCATATGAACTAGCTGCACTTGCACTCTGTTTCAAAGCACATATCTCTATATATGTTTTGATTGCAATTACAACATAGAGTGCAACACTTGCAGAAAGCATAGTGGGCAACGTCTTACTACTCAAGTCAGGTTTACTTAACAATTTCCTTTTCAAGGCCTTATTTAATATGCTTATAGCTTAGCCAAATGTAGCCATTTGGACATCTCAGTTAAATTTCTATTCAGTTAAATTCTTACAATAAGATTTTCTTAAACTGAATTACAAAGACAAATCAGCCCAAGTATTGTCAACAGGGAGTTAACATAACAAGGGTTTGCCTTCATGGTAGAAAACTCCATGCTTCCTCATCTTGTGGAAAACATATCTCCAGTTTGGGCAAGTTATACACCTCAGATTTCAGTCTCATAAGGGTTTTGCAGATATTTACAACTGTATCATTCAAAAATTCTGTGTGTTATACTAGATATCTTTGAGAGCCGCAGCATCCCATGACAACCATACCTGAACCATACTTGCAGCGAAATTGAACATGAGGCTTTAGGCTTTGGCTCCCTCTGTCTTCTTTATCCTATATCCCAGATACAAAAGGGCGAGCAGAGAGGTAGCCTGCCCTGAACAATCAATGCTCGCTCCTGCAGGAGCTCAGGCAGTGTGGAAGCAGCAGCTTGGTGGCATAGCTCAAAGGCAGAGGAAGAGCAGGAATGGATAAAAGGCTCTAACAGGCACTTAGGCATCTGTATCAAAAGGGGTTTTGAGGGGAAGTTAGGACAGAGAGAGTGAAAGGAAAGAGCAGAAAGATATTAAAATCAAGTACTACTTTCTCTGCAGCTAACTGGGTCTTTTAGTTTATGGCTAACTCTGGCTCCAGATGCTAAACAGCTCCAGAAGCAAGCTGCGACCAATGTTCCCACAGCACAGGTCTGTGTACGTGCCCTCTCTGCAGAGTGAGCACAGCTCTGCTCAGCAACCAAACAGGAGGGACCATCACTGCACTGTTTGCCCTGCCGCCTAGCTGGCTGCTCAACTGCATCAGTCACACACACTTAGTGCAGAGAAGGCTGACAGAAGTGCAGTGAGCCATACAGATAATGTAATGGCAGATAAACATGAAGCTAATCCTCGAAAACCATCCAAAAGGTGACAACTACCTTATAGTCACAGCTGTACAGTATATACAAAACAAGAGATGGAGGAAAGATAAAAAATGCAAAAAAAAAATCACTAAAACTTAATTGGCAGATTGGTAGCACTGAGACACAGAAGGCTCTAATTTTTTTTTCCTCTAAGGGCATGTGTGCCTTATTAGCTGTATTACATTCCCTTCCCAGTTCACTGCAAACCCAGTCAGATGGATAGACATAATTGCTCATATAGTTGCTCAAGTTTGCAAAGACATTAAAAAACCCAAAACACCACCACCATTCATAAATTGATTTGAAGCATTAAGAGTTACATCATCCTGGCATCTTCACATTTTTTCTGCAGAAGAAAGAGCAAGATACAAAAGGATGGATTCCATAGGATACATAGAACATATTAGTCTGTGGCAGACTCAAATTTCTTGAGATTTATACAGAGTGATGGCTCTTATTTCATGAAGGTACTATATTTTCAGGCAGTATTAATGAAATGTTTTGATCAGTTTAACACTCCTCTCTTTGCCCGAAAAACTGTCAGTTCATCATAAAAGTAGCTGCCAAAACATGTCTTTTTGGAAAAAAATTTCCCAATACCTCTTTTGCAATGGGTGTAACCTTCCTCTCTCTGTAATGGCTATTTCCACATTGGTTAAAAAATAGAAGACAATTTGAGTAATGAAGAAATCTGAGAAGGAGCTGTCTAAATTCTAGCAGATGCATAAGGCATCTGGTCTTTACATTTCTGTTATTCTACAAGTTGATCAGTTATCTTGAAGGACTCACCCCCACTCCTTCTGCATCTTTTATCCAACGCACCCATGCAACAGTGCTGACACCCGACAGCCCTTGTGCTACCCCAAGCAATGATTTCAGGTTAACAAGATGTAGACTGAACACTGGATATAGCATTTGTGAATAAATATGGTGGTCCAATTACCGCTTTCTGCTGATGTGGCTTGGACTTTAAAGTACAGTTGTTTGCAGACCAGCCGAGAGTGTCAAGATTGTAAACACAGAAACAACAAAGGAGTAAAAAAGAAGTAAGACATGAGCGATACTGCACTCACCAAAATTGCAGTTCTAGGAAAACATGAGAGGAAAAAAAATAAATCCCAAAAATAATGCTTCATTTTGACATTTTATTTCATAACTGGCCTCGTTAGTCTTCAGTAGCTCTTAAACATTTCACATTTCAGAAACATTATTTTTTTATTCCTTTTAATTTTTTTCCTTATTCAGGAAAGCTGATGTAATCATATTCTGCTAATTATCCCCCATCCTCTTTTTGTTTTTGTGGTTTTTTTATTTATTCTGTTAGCAGTTGGAAGGTTGCAAGCTCAGCCTTTCCTTGCCCTTTCCAGATGAACCTTCTGGTACAAGATTCTCTAACTCCACAGTGATGCCCAGTGATGTCCAGTGACTGGATAATTCCTAGTACCTCTGACAGCCCTCCCAGTAAATAGCCTACTTCAATTATTTATCCTTAATACATTATTTTATTTTTGTAACTACCCTAGTTGTACAGTAAGCTTAGAGTTCACCATAAGAATCCCATGAAAATGATAACAAAAAATACAGCTCCAGAGCCACATTCTTTTGCTTTGTCCCCTTCCACTTAATTTAATCAGCTACACACTCAAAAACAACTCCACATTACTTCTTGGATTCCCCCCATATCAGAGGAACCTCAGGTGTCACCTCCCAAGGTGCGATGAAATAAAGTGAAGCTATCCTCACTAGTTTTCCTTATTTGTAGGTAGAAAGCAATGACAAACATTCAATACTCCATTTCAATTGGAAAGCCTGTATTTCATTTGGAAGTTACAAAACACCATCAAAGACTGGAAGCTTAAAGCACACAAGAGGAACTGAAAGAATGACATTTTCCCAGTGCAAACTCAACACTGTTGGGGCAGTACCTGCATCTACCACACACTTTCATACTTTGGGACATTCAGAACCTATCTCTAAAAATTTAAATTAATAACAGCTTTATGTAAAGTATTGTTACAAAAAATCAGTAAGTTTAAATGCAAAAGCATAGTAACAAGTTATACAAAATGACTGTAACAACTTGGAGAGGTTACAGACTCTATGCAGAAGTTTTCTTTCCTGTGTGAATGCAAATTCAGAATATAACTGGTTTATGCTTAGAGAAAAATAAAACAAAGTCCAAAGTGTAGAAATATCTTGCTTCTTACATAGCCACTAAATATTTTGTGTGGCTTTATTAAGAAAAATAATACTTTCTTGTATTACTAAGCAATTAATATCCCAGTTAGTTTCGATATTTAATTTCAAACATTTTTGTTCTAATAAAGAAGAGCACCTCATGAAATGGCATCAAGCAGTCTGTAAATGCCACATACCATGTTTGTGAATAATATGCCTCTGACATTTGAACTGTGAACAAAATCTTTCACCTTGCAGTTTAATCAGCAGATATTTCCTTCAGGAAAAGACCAGCCATATTTAAAAGTTCTTATTTTCACATATGTTTTGGACAACAGTCACAGCACATCAGACTGCCCTTTCTAACAACACTACCTTCCAATAATTTCACTTACAGTTTAAAGCAAAACTTCCTATCGATCATAGGCATCCAAAGTGTATTCATATCTAGAAAAACCTTACAAGAGAACTGGAGCTACATTTGAACCTGGAGTTGCCTGCAGGTACAGATGCAGTGCCTGGCTCAGAAGGAACTTAAATCACAGCAGACTGCTGAATACTGAAAGGTTACAATGGGAGACTCTTGCTCTACTCTCAGCTGTCTACTGGCCTTTTTCTTCGATTCAAATATATTTTATCTTATGATTCTTAAGGGCATTTATAGATACAGATTGGAGTCTCAATGTAGGCTCCAAAATAATGAAGGCAAATGACTACCAAATAAGAAACTCTGTAGTAAAAGAACATAAAACCTATATGTAGGCTAAGCCAGTACTAATATTGACCAGAGCAGGTCAATTTGAAAACCACAGAAAATCATCTGCTCCTGTACCCTGATATGCTGGTCAAAACACAGAAAGAGCTAGAAACAGGGATCAGCAGCATGGTAAGCTTGTCAAAGCATCTGACAGGACAAAGAACTGATTGCACACAGCAATTAGGAACCTAAAAAAAGCAAATGTTGATGACTGGAAAACAGAAAACAGAGGAAAGATGGTTCTGATAACGTCAAGAAATACTGCAAGGACGTGGAGAGCCACCAGAGGATCAGCCTCTCCAGGTTACGTCCTACTTGCTTTCATCAGACTTTGCTTATTTTTACTGAATGTTAAGACTATGCAGTGTATCTTGCTGGCTCGGACAATGAAGTCAGAGAAGGAGGTTGATGAAGCAATATGTAACTCTATTCAATTGCTTAAAATTTTTGCAGCGAACTGGGTGGGTTGCACCCTCACAGTAGGGACTGCTTTGCTGGTTTCCCCCAGGCAGCATCAGGTGAGCAGCCCAGGAGCACTCCCCCAGGGGCTGCAGAGACCCAGGCTGGGGACTGCTCCCACAGCCAGCAACCAGGGCTAACAGTCCTCACTTTGTTCACATCTTTGTAACCTGGCTGTCGGTCCTGACACTTTGTTAACAGAAAAACAAACAGCTTTCCCCAAAGTCCTCTACAGAAATAAGCTGGAAGCAAGCGTTTTCTCCAAGCATGAGCATAAAAATAACAAAAATCTCTATTGTCAGTGGGAGCATAAAAGCAAATCTTCGGTTGTCTGATTATGTAAAAAAAAAAAAAATTAGCTTTTGCAAAGATGATTGGCACTTCCTTTAGTTAAATAAGATCATAAAAACACCTAGATGTGTCTGCAAGCAAGTGTACACAAGACATAATATAGCTTGAAATATAATTCAACATCAGAGCAGCTTGTCTTTTTCTGAAGAAAAATTGCTCTGGATTTCATGAATGTGAAATTTGAAAGAAAGCATTTTCCAGCAAAATATTCTTGTTATAATAAAAAATGATTGATTCTACTGCACAAAAGGTACTGCTGTTTCCCTCGGGTTTGTTTTTTTTTAAGCAGTAACAAGACTATAGTCTGTTTGAAATGAGGCAGTCTCTAAGTGTTGGGAGTTTGGATTTTTTGTTGTTGGTTTCTGGCTTTGGGGTGGTTTTTTTTTTTTTTCAGAGGCAAATCCAGCTTTCTCTGAACAGGGTGGCATGACTGCAGAGTTAGAAAGATCAACTATAATCTATCTGATCCAAGATTGTGCCTGATTAGGTTGCACAGATATTTCAATTTTACCTTCAACTGTTTCTAGAAGCAGCATACAAACAGGGTTTTTTTATAAGCACAAGGATGTACTAGACTTCATCATGAAGAAAATTATAGTTACCCCTCACATTTGTGTGTTTGATTTTAATAAGGCTAAGGGCTGCAAATTGCATTAAGTGCTACTCTACTGAAAATCTAGGGTAAAAACACGGAGAATTAGGTACAGTTCTTTCTAAAAATCAAGGTTTTATTAGCGAGCCAAGTCATAAAATTCAAAGTTGACTGCCTCCTGTAAAGACCCTTTCCCTTGCAGCAGTTCCTCCTCCTCCAACTTGGTCTCACAGACTCTTCCATAAGTGTTTTGCATCTTCTGATCAGTGGTGCCTGAATCAGGACCATTACCAGCCCCAGCATCATCTCAGGGTGCAAAAGCATCAACTCCTTGTCTTCATATGAAGAGTAACATATATGTTTTTACTAGAATTTTAACCCATAGGAAAACAAATCATTGTTGGTGATAGGTACAGGGGACACAAAAAAAGGCAGATTTCTGTCTTCTTGTAGCAGTCCCCATTTTGTCAGACTGTAACTCATTTATAGGCTGAATTAATAATATCTAAATCTTCATATGAAAGTGAAGTTCCCAGGACGAATATCTGTCAATTTGGACTACACAGATCCAAATGAACCCATTGAAAAGTTATAGGTTCTGTTTAAGGTCTAAATAAATAACAACAGACAAGTTCTTTGTTTCTTAATACAGATTTTTTTTCAGTTAAAATTCCTCTGCTCCTGTATTCAAGTTAAATTTCAAAATCTATTTCTCTCTGGGGTCAGCCTAACTCAAGAGAGTCTAGCACCTCAGCAAAAGTAGACTCTAGAGGAAAAGACAAAGCAACAGGCCATAATCTTACATTTGATATTTAATTGCACTGAAGCCAAATAAGCAGGAAGTCACTACAGAAACCTGTGCCACTTTGGTGGAAAAAGAAGGAGAAGTTCATAAAAACATGAAAGTAAAATCTAGCAGCAGATCAGACTGAAACTGGTACTTACTAGAGCTGCAGGTGGTTTAAAATTACAGGTTTTAAAGCTATCATTTGGAAACAAAGCAAAGACTACTATAATTGTTTTGCATCAGAGTTTTATAGGGCTGATGTGTCATCAGCAAGTGAAGAATGTTTGCTTTAAAGCATATCAAATTATAAATGCAAAGCAGCCTACAAATCAGGGGAGAGGGGAGGGAGGTGTAGACACAAAAAGCACTTGAAACAGTGTTAGGCACTCATTATTTTATATTTGAAATACCACTGCAAGTGTCGAGAACGGTATTTATTTTAGGAAGCTAAAACTTCACTGCAGAACTGGAGAAGTATAGGTTCTTCAAGGAATCTAAAACTAAGATGGGCCCAACCAAAAAGATCATTTTTTTTTCCTGGAGGTAAAAAAAACCCAGACCTCAAACAACAGCAAAACTTACTTAATTGTGTAGTCGAGACTATGAGATATTCAAAAGCATGATGAAATGGAAAGAGTGAGAAGATTTCTACCATTACAGTTTGCAGATGGATTAACATTTGCCCCATTTTCCTCTGAGTATGCTGAATACTTTCTATCAGGAAACAGTGGGTCCAAACAGGAGCACAATTTTTGGCACATTCATAACCACCAGTAGGAACAGTGGTTCTGCGTTAGTACTTTAAAGACCAAAATACAACTGAGATTAACTCTCCAGAAAAGCATGGGTGAAAAGAGATAAAAAAAAAATACCTTGGAATAAGACTGCACAGTAATTTATGAATTGCTCTGTTCATTTCCACACTGACAGTGAAAGTGAAATGCATAAGTAAGAAATGTCCGTAGTAAGAACTGTCTGTAGTAAGAAATTATTGCTTTAATTATATTCGTATTTCTTGATTACAGCATTTGCAAGTCTTCCCATGCCAGTTGCATTTCAGTTTAAAAGGTTAGACCTGGGAAAGTTGAGAAACATTGTCAGAAAATCGCAACCACACAACACATTGAACGACAAAAATGCATAACTAATTCAGATTTGATCTCTGTTGAATCCTAAATACTTTCACATGAAAACATTTTCACATGAAACTGTTTTCCCCAAAACCAAAAAAAAAAAATAGGTATTAAGGTCTTAAGTTAGGATCCCTTCCTGTAGTAAACATCAGGATCACATGCAGATTCTTGTTTTCATTCTGCATTTGTGACTTGGTTAACAAGTAGATTTCATTTTTTAATTTCAAATCCAGATTTTCCTCTTAAACTGCCTCTTTTCTAGGTAGCACTATTAAGAATATTTTAGATACCACTTGAGCATTTCTGTAACTATCAAAATTATCTTGAGAATACAGTGGGGAGAATTAATCAGAATTAGCTTAAACTTCATTATCAATGGGAAAAAAGGCAAGTCAGCTGTACATATTTAACATTGAGAAGTTATTACTTGCATATCAGCAGAGAACCCATTTGTCTATTCTTCTAGGACTTGTGGAAGGGAATCTGAAAAGTTTATTTTGTCAAAAAGTAAAGGTGTCTATATAGCTCTGATATCAATGGCTGCTTTCTGTAGATCCTTTTATTGTCCTATTTGTTGAATAGATTATTGGCCACTTTGGTTCTCAATCCCAAATCTAAGATCAAATCCTGGGCTAGTAACTGAGGCTGTGCTCCCTCCCAGCTTCTCCTCTTTGCAGACAGCCAGAGAAGCTGAAAGACCTTGTCAGCCACATAAACAT
The DNA here is from genome assembly GCA_013400615.1 of Syrrhaptes paradoxus. Taxonomy (NCBI): domain Eukaryota; kingdom Metazoa; phylum Chordata; class Aves; order Pterocliformes; family Pteroclidae; genus Syrrhaptes; species Syrrhaptes paradoxus. The sequence continues at coordinate 85,366 of VZTO01012529.1, forward strand.
CACTTTTTACCAGCTTTCTTCTGAGCACAAATCCANTGGCAGGACAGCCGCTCAGAATGAATTCTCATACTACAATGCCCTTCTGCAACAAGCCATTCCCCTCCTGCAGGAAAGCAAGCCTTGGTAGCAGGCAAGGTTGCATTTGAGTGCTGTTAGTGGCAGGCAGAGTTCTTTCAGTTGACAGACATTCATTGTTTGCAGCTCCACCAGGCACTGCCTCATTAACCTGCTTGGGAGAAAAGGAGAAAGCAAAAGCTCAGATACAACTTACCATGCATCTTTAAGTAAAGTTTGTTAAAAGCCTACTACTGCCTGAGTATTGACCTTCTACTTTGAACCCAAAGCCATTCCAGGTAACTTCTGCATTGATCTGCTGAGCATTTTAGTTGAGTATAAACTGCTGCAGAACATGCAACCCTGAGAAGGCCAAAGGTCTGCATTCCTCTGCCTGCCTTCATTAGACAAGTAACTCGCAATGAGAGAGCTATGTCTGTACCAGGGACAAAGGGATAAAACCCTTGCTAAAATGGCAGAAGGACATCTTGGAGATCTCTCTTAAGTGTTTGTAAAGTTGTTTGGGTGAGATGTAATCCATTGTTTAATATTCTGAGATTGTATCAGTAAATTATCTAAGTTATTCACAGTAAAAATTGGTGAACACTCACTGTGGGAAATAGTAACCATCCAGATGAATGAAAACCAATAAACATTTCCTCCTTTTTTAAAAGAAAGGTTTAGGAGCAGTGAAGATACTGTAGACCAGCCATATAAACTCAAATCTATAAAAAATACAGAAGCAAATATTTAAACAATTTAAAGCCTTTAGAGAAGAATAAAATTAAAATTAAAAAGAATCAAGAGAATGTGGTTTTATCAAGAGCAGTCATTCCAGGTTAGTCCAGCTTCCTTCTACAGCACAAGCATCATAGCTGCTCAAAATTCAGTCATAACAGTATGTCCTCCATGAGGCTATAAGGAGCATGCATAACAGACTGGAAAAATGCACTGAGTATGTACTCATAACACACTCAAAACACAGATGGATCTCAAGGGGTCTGTCCTACATCCAATAGCAGTTAGTGTTTTCATTAACGACATTAAGGGTTGAAAGTATATGGGATAACAGAACAAGACTAAAATGCGAAGGGTCTCAAGCTGAAGTGTCAGGGAAAAAAACCCAAAAACCCTCTTTGCCTTCACTAAATTGCAAGTGTGAGGAAGTTTTAGTCTTGATAGCAATAACTCAGTACAACTGGCTAGGTGAAAGCCCCTTAAGATTGAAGGTTACCATGGATCTCAAAATAAACCTAATTATGCATCACATGACTGAAAAAGTCAATCAGCATGACAGGATGCACAAAGTGAAATACAACCTAGAGGAAACTTAAGTTAATCTTTTCTTTTTACCAGTCACTAACAGAGTTACTGGAACATTAACATCCAGTCTGAGGTGTCACATCTCAAAGAAAAGTAGTTGGAGAGAGCTTAACACAGTGGAGAAAGAGGCATACATGTTTGCAAGAGAATGTAAATGACATCTTCCAGTCCTGAATATAAAGGAAGAAAAACTGAGTTTAAACAGGAACAAGGGAAATTTAAATCAGCTTAGAGAACCCCTTAGCTGGACAATTAAACATTGGAATAGTTTTCCAAGAAAGCTGATGTAATATCATCTTTGGGGCTAACCAGAACAAGTACGCTTTCTATTTTGGTAACAGTTGAATGCAGGCTTGCAACAGAGACAGCAAGACACATCTTAAGAGCTCCTTTTACCAGACGCTACAACCTTGGCTTTCATAGATAGCATGGTCAAAATCCATGGATTTAAAAAATAAATAAAAAAAATAAAATATAAAAAAACCCTGCAAGCTTTAACATCCATAAGAAGTCCAGAACACATTCAGAACTGTAACAATAGCAGCTAAGAAAGCAGTATGTAAAAGGCATAACATAGGGAAAGGTTTCAAAGCAGTTCCCAAAAAAAAAAGTCAAATAACTAAAACTTCAATGTTATTTTACAAAGTCAAATAACAGCATTTAAGAAAAACCAGTATGCATTCCTCCTGACTTCTTGTTCAGATAAAATACTTAGGGTGTTTATATCCTTATGTACTTTCTCACAACATACTCTTACAACCAACATCCATTCTGCATCTTCCAACAGTCCATTATAAATGAACAGGACAAACGTACCAACTTGCAGATTTGTCTGATGTTGAAAGACAAATTAATGCTTTCTGATAGTACTTTCCTGCCAAGAAGTCTGGTAGAGAGTCTTGGTTTGGCTGTATTTAAAATAGGGGCTTTGTTTCTCTCAATTTTATGATTTGTATTCAACTTCAGAGTTTTAAAACTCTCAGACCATTTTCTCAGGAATTTTGTCACCAGCAATTCTCGTGATAACTTAATGACAATGACACTGCAAAAGAAAGTGGAAACTCATCACTAATTCAAGAAAACAGAGTGTTATCAAATGCATATTTTATCCTCTATCTACCAAATATCTTAAAGACCTCTGAATGTCAAGCAAGAAGCTGAGATTTAGCATAAAAGACTGATGCTTCTTTCACACGATGCAGAATCTTACAGAAACAGAAATATTTGCCAGCAAAAAGCTCATCACTTGTGTCCTGTGCTAATAGAACATTGTACCTTATTAAGTAGAGCAATTTAAATCAAAACTTTTAGGAATAAGATAAAATATTAAATAAAGATTTAAATTCTCAGTCAGTATGCATGCTTTTTAATGAGTGGCTACAAAAACTTGGGTTAGTAATGAAGAAAAAAGAAAAGCAAGTATGCAACCACTCAAAGATGAATTCTATACTTTGGAAGCAGAAGATGACAGATTTTGGATTTCAAATTATGCTTCTATTTCAAACCTTGCAGCAACTTTAGTTACTGCAAAATGTGTTGGTGCATATCAGTGTAATATTTAGAAGAACTGTGACATTATGTAGACAAATTTATGCAAGTTTATGTGACTTTACACAATCTTCAAAGCACAGTCTGTCTTATGAAGGTCTATATGCAATTTGATATATACAAAATCCTGTATTACATCTATTTTAAAATGAAAATTCTTGCCCATTGAGCAATGTAAAACAGCTATATAATATATTATTCTATAAACTAGAAGTGCTTTCTTCCTAAACAAGGAAATTCAAGAATTTAATTATGTCAAACAGATAAACACCTTAGTGGAAGCGGCCCAGCACAGAACACTGTACCTACACCATCCACAGAGCTGAACTGATCCCTTGAATACTGTGCTATGGGGCCTCTTAGGCGAGGCGGTTGAAAGCAGCAAAAACAAAAGCCCCATACTGTCAGGGTGAGCACTTTCATACCTTTTTGTTTTCTACACACTATTAGAAGTTATTTTCAAAAGGCTTTTTTGAGGTTCCATCTGGCTGTTGAGCAACAGATCCTCAGTGAAGAGGATTGAATTCATGTTGTATGGGGTATCATGACTTTGAAAGTCCTTTCTGAGGGGAAAAAAAGAGGTACAGGTTACTTGTTTAGAGGAAAGTATGCTTATTCCAGGTACCACAAATTTTCTATTGCCTATGATGACAGTTCTTCCTTTGGCTGACATCTGATGCAATAATCTACAAGTGTTTTTTCCCCCCCTCTGAAACTGAGAGTCAATATGTAAGACATATAACAAAAACCTTTGCCGTCATACAATCCCAATACAGTTTACAGTTTAGCCCACTCATTCATATCTCATAGATGTAGTAACCTTCCTCACAGCACCAACCAAGAAACACCATCTGTCATCCAGAGTGACAAACCATTCTTTAGAAATATTTACTATTAACAAGTAACATCATATACATTTTTCAAAGCATGGTCACCCTATGTATCTCACTCAGGTGAGTTCATGCTTCTTCATCAATTACCCTTGTACTAGACATTGCATGACAAGTAG
>VZTO01012530.1:0-35520 GCA_013400615.1 Syrrhaptes paradoxus
GTCCCATCCCTGCATGGCAGTGCCTCGGTGACCCTGCAGACCTGTGAGCAGAAGGAAGGAGCTGTTGGAAGTACGAAGGGCTGGCTTGAGGAACTCAATTACAAGTGATCTAACATATAAACACAGGGCAAAGCCCTGCAGCATCGGGGCAGGAGCTGCTGCCTGTGAGTGCTCAGCCTGCAGCCCTGGGATGAGCTGGCGGATGGTAAATCCTGGGTCAAGGCCAGCAGAAAGTCCCTGTTTGGTGGCCCAGTGAGCACCACACCACCCAGTTTGCCCTTTCTGGGTAGGACCCATAGGTGAGCATGTGGCTGGAACACCAGACAAGCTGCACTGGCTCCTGGCTTCTCATACTCGCCTCTTCTCTGCAAAGTCCCAGAAGCTGGAGGAGGCTGTGCCGATAAGAGTCTGACACCTAATGGGCACCGGCAGAACTGTGACAGGGACAGAGTCCGGCTGGAAATGTCCTTGTGGGAACACAGCATCGCCTCAGACCAGTGCCCACGGAGCTGGACGGAAAGGGAAGATTTGTGTAAAGAAAACTCTTTAGTTTTTTTAAGTTTCTCTGCATCTGTCCCACAGAGACCTTCAGCTGCGTTTTGTATAATGGTCAGTAAGGAATGGGAAATTCACCAGATTTGAGTCAAAAACATTAAATGTATTCTGTATCCGTGCCTCTGTGTGGTACCTTCCACTGGATGTGTGTCATGGAGCCGGTGGGTCTCTTTTCTTAAAAAAAATCTGGCATCTAAAGGCAATTTAAAGCAACGGTGTCTTCTACGGAAAGACACAGCGGAGCTTCCCGGGACTGAGCTCCACCAAGAGCTGCCCCCAGATCCCCTCCTGCCCCAGATGCTGCTTCCCCGGGCAGCACCCAGCCCTGCTGTGAGGATGCTCACGCCACATCTGCTCCGTTTAGAGGGTAAATAGAAATGTTCAATACCCAGCGCTCTTTGCTGGCGGCTTTCACAGGCATTTCTGTTCCTTTTATTTTTAAATTAGATCTTTCTATTATAACTTCAAGGCCTCATGAGTCTCCTTGGCATTTATTAAATAACAACTAAACTCTTCAATTTACCATGTTACTACATGATCCAGTTGTTCTCTCTAACACGCTGCCTGCGATCAGGCTGAAGGAGCTAACGGGATGGAAGGACGTAGGAGCAGGGCCACCACTGTGACCTGTTGCCACCCGGGATGCGCTCACCGCAGCTCGTAGCATCAGCAAATCCATGCAGGAGGGAAGCAAGAGCTCAAGCCACACCTGAGCCACGTTTTGAACCAGAGGCAAGCAGCCTGCTTGATTTATTTTAAAGCCAACGCTCACACTACTTTTTCCAGAAAGGTTTTGAGGCTCCTGAAGCTTGGTGGAGCCACATCATCTGTGGATGCCAAATACTGACTGAGCTCAGGGCTCAGACCAGAGTCCATCCACCTCCTTTCCCCACTGCTGCTTCTACCAAAAACTCAGTGGTCACTGTGGGATTTCACTTGTGGGGGTTGGTTTTGCCCCTAAACCCAAAGACAAGCTCGGGGAACACCAAACTGCCAGCAGCAGAGGGAAAGGTTGGCAGAAACCTGAGGCTATCGCCGTCCCTCATGTCCCAGGCACGGCTGTGCCCTCGGGTGGCATCGGACATGACTCACGTTCCCAGCGGAACAGCGGCGCGGCAGAAATGCCGGGTGTTGTAACACGGCTCCGTGTGAGAACCGTAATTGGCCACGAAGCCACAGGTTATCTGACAACAGGAGGATCTGCGAGGTGAGACCTTTTATTCTGACTGTTTTGTTTTTAATCTTGTATTTTTTCTTGCTGGGGGAAAAAATAAAATCACCTGAGCTCGGATTTCAGCCTCTGATACCCCGCAGCAGCTTTTGCCTGTGATGTATCCGGAGCCACCTGTAATGAGCTGCCCCCTGCAACACGCTGCAAACGGGACGAGCAGATCCTGAGGTCAGGGAAGATGTTTCATGTTGAAAACACGAATGTTTCCCTGCCATTCCAGCCATCCTAACAAGGGATCCAATTAACACTCGTGACTTTGTCATCCGTCCAGCAGGGACACAGGGATGGGGACCACTGCTCTCATTTCCGCAAAGATCATGGATCAGGAAGACAAATCATCCCTAATGGGGCCTCGGGGACAGGCTCTGCTCTTCTTTCAAGTCAAAGGCTGCACACGGAGGCAACTTGCCCTGCAGAGCCATAAAATGCCACCTCCACTGGTGACAGCAGAGCTCCCCAGCAGCAGCCAGCCTCCCCCTTCCCAGCAACTGCATGTGTACAAGAAGATTTATCAGGCTTCTGGCCATAGCTTTGACTTTCATTTTATTTTTAAAGTGCATTCACATGTAAATGGACTTGGCACAAGAGGACACACGAATACAAGAGCCCTTTTCTTCCCTCTGGAGTGGCATTAGGAGGAATATGGTGAAAGGAGCAAAGTTTCCTCACCTCCAGGCTGCAATTCTGCAGCTCAGGAAAAGCAAGTTCATTGTTTCCTTCTGCACACAGATGCTGGCTCTGCTGTTTTCAACAGCCTTGTTCAAGCAAGTCATTTCAGAACAGAAAGGCATATTACATATCCCAGGGACAAGAACACACAGGCGAACATCTTATCGGTTCTGCTGTATCTATTGTGAGAGCAGGAGAGAATATAAATCTGTAACTGTGTCTGACAGTCTGAAACTTGGTCCTGTCCCACACCCCCAGGGTCAGACCTGGTTTGGTAGGTAGGAAAAGGAAAAATTACAACATGAGGTTGGAGTCCAGTAAAGGGCACAATTCCTCAGGGAATGAAAATACGTGTGATGCCTGAAACAAGCATCTCTGGGGTGAAAGCAAATGGAAATCTGTTCCACAGCACTCAGCACACGTCAGCCCCACACCTTGCAATGCTTTGCCACAGATCAAGCACAAAAATATCTGAAGAGCCTTGCAGCTCAGAGCCACAGCGTCCAGCACCTACCCTGCACCAGCACTGGGGACAGGGACAGGGCAGGTTCATTCTAGCTGTGTTGCCAGCTCCAGCAGCACCTTCTTTTTCTGCAAGGCCAGAATGGATTCACCTCGGAGCCTGGCCAAAGTCTCACTGATGTTCAACACTGCGTTGGGAAACTGGCCTCTAACTCTTGAGTTAAACTTCTTCCAAGCTGTGGTGCAGTGATGTGCTGTCAAAGCTGCACAGAAACAGTAACATCGGCCAAGCAAAGTGTCTGGAGCTTTGAAAGTGACACAGAAAATGGTTATTGTATGCCATGCACCTATTAAGGGTAAGGGACCTGATTCTGACACCCACCACGTTCTCATAATTCTCTTTATGGTAGAGGAGCCCAGCACGGTGCCTGGTCTGCACTGCCACAAGCTGTCACCCCATTTTTCAGCCTGGGACCCTTTGTATCTGCTGTTGCCCACTCTTGTTCACTTGACGTTTCCCAGCCTGAGCATTTTCCCCGTGCTTCTGGCAACACCCAGCCAAAAGATGATGTTTCCTCTGTAGCATCACAGCTGTCGAAGCACCACTGGGAGAAAAAAAAAAAATAAACGGCAAAGTGAAGACAGGCAACACTTTGGGTTAAGGCACCAGGTTTTCGTTTGCCAGAAACTAAGACTGGAAATGCTTGTGAAGATTTACAAACCCGAGAGCTATGACTCCCTCTGTGCTGTTCAGTGAATGAGCAGGTTGGAACGGTGTCTGGGAGGGAAGGGCTCTGCGCCTGGCTCTGCTGGGGAAGCACAGGGATGGTGGGAGATGTGTCTGGCAGCGCATCCTCGGGGAAAGCCTGCTCGCCAGCACGGCAGGGAAGAGACAGGGCACTGAAACTTTGCTGTTTCTCTACAGGAAAGCTCCAACGCGCTGGTAACTCCAGAACCAAAGCACCAACCCCTTTGTCTCCTGCAAACACAGCCCTCGGCTCTCTTGACCCCCGTTCTGGTTTTGCATCCCCAGACTCTGGGTGTGGAACAGTCAGTGGTGCGTCTGGCCGATGTTTTGCATTTTCCCCAACTTGGGCAGCCCCCATCGCACCCCAAAAGGAGCGTGATGAATTCTCCTCCTCCTGTGCATTACACTCGACTCTTATCTCAAAAACAAATGCTGCAAACACCCGTTTATTCTGAGCTTCCAAAGTCCCTGCTGGGACAGAGCTGAACACCATTTGCAGGATGGCGATTTGGGGCACAAATCTTGCAAAAAAAAAACCCCTCACCGCCTTCCTCCCCGTCAGGACCCTCCACAATCCATCGTTACACCGGCTCCGGGCCCCGCGCCGGCCGCGCCTGCCTTTGTGCCCCGCCGGCGGCTGCTCCCGGCCCGGCCCCTCCCCGCTGCTCCCCCGGGCTGCAGCCGGCGGCCGCGGAGGGCCAGGCGCCCGCCTCCCCGGCGGAGCCCTGCGGCGCATGCCTCCCGCTCCCCGGGGGCAGGGAAGGAAGCGCCGCCCGCCCTTGCACCAGCGCGGCGGGCAGCGGAGGAGCGGAGCCTGGCGGAGCGGCGGGAGCGGGCCGGGCGCTGCCACCACCACCACCAGCACCCCCCGCCCGCCATTCTCGGCCTCCCCCCGCGGCGGCGGCAGGTGAGCACCGGGGCGCGGTGCGGTGGGGCCCCGCCGAGGCTGTGGCCGAGGCNCCCCGCGAACGCCGCTTCCAGGCGTCACCCAACGGTGGGTGTCCCCTCCCGCACCCCCTGGGGGTGCCCCTCGGGTGGGTGTCCCCTCACAGCCCCTCTGTGGGTGTCCCCCCGGGTGGGTGTCCCCTCACAGCCCCTTTGTGGGTGTCCCCTTGTGTCCCCTCACACCCTCTGTGGGTGTCCCCTTGCTGGCTGTCCCCGCATGTCCCCTCACACCCTCTCTGCGTGTCCCCTTGCTGGGTGTCCCTTGGCTGGGTGTCCCCACATGTCCCNATCCAGGGTGGGTGTCCCTACATGTCCCCTCACACCCTTTGTGGATGTCCCCTTGCTGGGTGTCCCTACATGTCCCCTCACAGCCTCTCTGTGGGTGTCCTCTTGTGTCCCCTCACACCCTCTGTGGGTGTCCCCTTGCTGGGTGTCCCCACATGTCCCCTCACACCCTCTGTGGGTGTCCCCTGGCTGGGTGTCCCCACATGTGCTCTCATACTCTCTCTGGGTGTCCCCTGGCCGGGTGTCCCCTGGCTGGGTGTCCCTACATGTCCCCTCACACCCTTTGTGGATGTCCCCTTGCTGGGTGTCCCCTGGCTGGGTGTCCCCACATATCCCCTCACACCTTTTGTGGATGTCCCTTTGCTGGGTGTCCCCTCACACCCCCCCTCACACAGCATCCAGGTGCCCCTGGGTGTCCCCTGTGCCCTAGGTGGGTGTCCCCTCATCCCATGCCCCCGGTGGGTGCCCTGGCCTGCAGCAGGGGTGGAGAGGCTCGTCCTGGTCCGGTGGAATCCTGGCGGTGCGGCTGCAATCCCGGTGTTGTGGCAAACTGCCCCTTCCATGGAAACTGTGGAAATAGGTTAATAGGAAATAAGTTGGGTTTTTTTAGTGAAGCTGGGAGCTTAAACGTGTTAATTGCATTTCTTCAGGATAATTAGGTATTCTAATTTCTGTCTTTTTGATCCTTAGCTGCTTATTACAAGGAAAAATGTTTTTCTTTTACGTTTGCCCCAGTGAATGCGTTGGAGGCTACTTTAGAAATTGTGTGTTCGTTCACGGGTTTCTGAAAGTTGAGGTTCTGACCCGCATTGCGTTGGGCTGCTTGTGAGACTCCTCACGGTTAGTTCACGGCCAAATCCACGAGCGGTCGGGCTTTATTGGCACACGTAGAGCAGAAGTTGGTCTGAACCATCTTCAGTTGACTAAAAGCTGGAAGGTCAAACAGCGTGGGTTGGGTTGCTCCGGGTACCAGCCAGCAGAGAGGGATGCTTTTGATCACTACACTTAAAAGTTTAATTCTGCAGGAGTGGTGCTTTGAAATGAATTCTCACTGAGGAAAAGAAATCAGAAATGGATGTCCAGAGCTTGGGTTAAAATGTATTCTGCTAAGACGTTCTGCAGTGGAGAACCAGTGAACGAAGCGGCAAACGCGTTATCAGTGGTGTGTTCCGAGCTAACCGCTCTGTGGCCATCACATAAGGCATGGCCAGGGTGACTCTGCCTTGGTCAATAAGATTTCAAGAACAGTCTACTAGCAAGATGGCAAAAAACCTGCTCCCTGAGCACAGGTCCCAGAATAATTTTGACCAAAGCATTTGTCACGTTAGACTGCATTCTTTGTTGGAGCGCCATGCTCTTTTTAAAAGTGATAAAGAATTGTCTTCCCTAGTTGTCTGTTCTCTTATTGTCAGTAGCAAAGAAATATACTTAAAAGTTTTAAAGAGCTCGGAATGGTTAATTCCTTAAAAAATTTATTGTCACTGATTAATTTGAAACCAGAACTAGAGAATAATTGACATGGGCAAGGTCGGAGAGGATTCAGAGGCAGAGGCGTGTCTCTGTAGGTCGGTGGAGTCCAGTGCCAGGCTGCAGTCGGGGCTCGCTGGGTTTGTGTGGGACACTGAATCGGGTTTGAAGAACCGCTCTGCTGCTGTAGGGTTTTGACAGTGTTTGCTGTATGCCTTGTGTCAGCCAGGTACAGTTTTGATCTCACCAAGTGATGCTGCGAGTGAAACCTTCAGCCCTCGTGGGACCATGCGGAAGTTGTGAACTCTTTGGGTTGTTATCTGGCATTTTCTGGATGGCTTTTTTCCCTTTTCCTTGAAACAGCTTCATTCTGTTTGGGGTTTCTACTATAACACGAAGAATAGTTCCTAATCTTCACCCTGCTTTTGCAAACCAAGAGCTGTTACCCTGCAGTGAGGCCAGAAAGGTCGATGTCTCAGGGTTACTGCTGCACGGTATGTTTCAGGAAGAAATCTTTCCTTCTCTTTGTCCCTCAGTTGAGTGTGTTTAATGTCAAGCCAGAACGAGTAAAGGCTGTCTCAGGCTAGTGTGTGATTTTGGGCATCATGCTAACGCAGTTACTCTGCTCTTTGAATAAGAGTTGGTTTGTGTTCCACCGTCTCAGATCATGGGCAAGCCTGCATCACATCCACCCATTATATACCGTGTGGACATAGCCAACATTGTTTTCGTTGTAAGACTGAAAAGCTGAGCTATGCATGGCGTGGATTCTTCTAAAAGGGCACTTGTGCCAAAGGAAACACAGGGAGCAGAATCTTTTGCAGGGTTCTCCACTCCCACCGATTCCACTTTATAGGAAAGATTCCCTTTAAAATTATTCTTTCTCTCTTGCCATGAAGTTCGTTGCAAAAATATTTAGACAACTAGTGCAGAGGGGGTCGCACACACCTGTGCATTGAAATATCAGCAGGGTGGTTCTTCGAGTGTCTTGACAATACGTGGTTATTTCAGAATGTGCGACCCTCGATGGAAAGTGCAGGAAGAGTTTTGGAAGTGAAGATGATTAGCTGAATGGGATTATGGTTGTGTCCAAAAATACTGAGTGTTCTGTCCTGTGCTTAATGGCCGTAGTGACTGATTTACCCGTTAAAGGGATGTTGAGGAGTAACTCTTGTGATTCTCTGGCACAGTAAGTCCAAGTGTTAATAATTTACAATTCATGTTACCAGTATGGAACTTCTAGAAGGTAGATGTGTAATAAAAAATATTTTCCTCTTTTTTTTCTTGTTGTAGGATGGAAGAGAGACCAGTCTGAAAAACTGTTCCCTTGTGGATCTTGCTGCTGTCTGCTAGAATGTTCCTTATGAATGCTTCTCCTGTGGTAGCTCTTCAGACAAAATGGGAGTCCTTTGGACCAGCAGGGAATTATAGATATCCCGTTTGCTTCTCCGAATCTGAAGGGGACGTCACTAGAACCTCTGTAAGTGCAAAAGTTCAGATGATCATAAACAACCTGCAAAGTCAAGAGTCTCCCCTGGGTATGAACAATGAGTATGGTTGTATTATGCAGAAGAAACAAAAGGGAGAAAAGGGTACTGGTACCAGGGTCGCATCCAGCACCACATTGCTACAGAAGCATCCTCAGTACCCCAGCGAATGCCCTGCTGATTCGGACGACACTGACGCGGAAGAGAACGTGGGGTTTGGGACTCTCTTGCTCGATTCAGATAGCGACGATTCTGTTGACCGAGGTATAGAGGAAGCCATTCAAGAGTACTTGAAAGCAAAAAACGAAAGTGACCAGTTGTTGCAAAGGAATGCAGAGTGTTCTGAAGATATAAGCAGAGACAAAAGGTTTAAGAGGGAGTTCTCGCAGAACAAAATGGCTAGTAACCTTCTCCCGGTGAAATTTAAAGCTGAGATGCTCTCCGAAGAGTACCTGTCTGACCACCTGGGAATTGGTAAAAGGCTACAGCCTGCTTCCCCTCAGAGCATCAGTAGCGATGACTCTTTTGAGCAGAGCATACAAGCTGAAATAGTGCAGTTCTTGAATGAGAAGAAGCAGCAAGAAGTTAGTAAATGTGTAATTGGGGAGGATAAGAAAGATTCCCATGCGAGATCTGTCCTAAAATGCAACAAAGAAACAACAAACAAAAACTGCGGTGCTATAAAGCAAGGTTGCAATACGCTCCTCTTGAGACATCATCCCAAGCTACAGAAAACCAGCACGCAGACCAAGTGTTTGCAGCCTAAAGTCCCAGAAGAGCCAAGTGATTTCGGCCGAGTGAACCAGGCTTATCTCGAAATGGCCACTGCCAGCCAGCCCTGGTTGGTGGAGCAAAATGAAGATAGTGAAGCTAATTGCTGGGAGACGAGAGGAGCGCTTATCAACGAGAGCATGCACACATCCGACTCAAGTAGCGACGATGGCATTGAAGAAGCCATTCAGCTTTATCAGCTGGAGAAAATCAGGAAGGAGGCAGGTCACGCGACAGACTGTGTCCCTTTGCGGAGGGAACAATTTGGTACAAAAGGAATGGCGGACATCTCTGCAAGCCTGACAATTAGCTCGACAAAAAGTGCCTCACCAGAAATCCATAAAAGCCCTGTAAGCAACAAGAGGAAAGAAATTAATTCAAAGTCAACAGAATTAGAAAGCACCAGCAATGAATTTAACAAGCTGTTTAAACCACTGAAAAAAGCCAGACGTTTCGTACCTCCGGAAAACAAGATTGCTGCTTGTGAGCTGACATTGCAGGCCTCTTGCAGAGCAGACACATCTGCAGAACTCATGTGTGCGGAAGCTATCCTTGATATTTCCAAAACAATCATGCCATCCCAAATGGGAAGTGACAACAAATCACTCGCTGCAGACTCTTTCTTTTCCCCCCAGCGTCTCTCGTCCTCCCGTTGTGACAGTGACAGCAGCCTTGTGGATAGCGATGATAGCATAGAGCAAGAAATCAGGGCTTTTTTGGCTCTGAAAGCACAGTCAGAAAGCCTTGGGACGAAGCCTCCCAGCCTGTCACACTCAATCCAGATGCCTTTGCCTTCTGATCAAAACAGCCTTGAGCCTTCTCTTCCCAAAACACTGAAGCTGTCACTGAGTCATAAAAGGAGACTTAAAAGGGAAGGCCGAATAGCAAAACAAGGTGCATCAAAAACTCCTGAACAGCTGGAGACGGGACTTTTCCAGCCAGGTAACTATTCCAAATTTCCTGTGCTCCGAGAGGAGTGTGCCCTCAGCAGCCCTGCAGAATTCTGTGATGCTCAAAGGCTCAGTAGCAAAGAGACGAGGCAGCAGCAGCTGATGTCTTCGGAATTATCTGGATCTGTTGGCAGGTGTGTGGCCTTGGACTCTGTAAATCCTTTTATGCAGGTTCAGAGTAGCGCAAGAAAACTTACAAAAAATGCCACCCAAACTCAAGAGAGGGACGGTTCGGATGAGAGCAGCTCTCTGGATAGCGATGAGGACCTTGATAGTGCTATCAAAGACCTTTTACGGTCCAAAAGAAAGTTAAAGAAGAAGTCCAAGGAGCAGAAGTCTCAGTGCAAGAAGAGAGTCAGATTTAGCGAGACGGAAACTCAGCTGCTAGATGAATTTAGTAGCCTCCATCAAAATGAGTGGAAATGTAAAAATCCCATGCTACTGAAAAGCTGCCTCTCAAAACCTAGAAAAGCTGTGAAGGAGAATGCAATTAGAAATCCTCCAGACAACGTAAGTGTCAAACTTACCAATGAAAAACCAGAAACCATGAAGAACTTGGAGTTTAATTTACAGCTTAAAAAAGGATGTAAACCTAAACCGATCTCAAACCAGAATAACCTGCGGGTAGCTAAGGATAAAAAATGTACTTTCACAGCTGCCTCAGATGCTGATGACAGCAGTTCAGTGGACAGCGATGACAGCATCGAACAAGAAATTAGGAAGTTTTTGGCGGAAAAGGCTAAAGACTCTGCGAGCAATTCAGAGATACAAAAAGATGATGCGACTCTGGACCTACTGAGAGCGACCAAACAAGCTGGTAATAAAGGAAAAGCAAAGCAAGAGCCAGCTGAAAATGAGATTGACCTCATGCTGGGTCAGAGTAAAAGGACTGAGGTATCTCAGCAAACTGATGAGTTGAAGAACTCTCAGAGAACGGAGGGGAAAAGTGCAATGTTATGTAGCAGTGGGAAATCTGCTTCCTCTGCAGAGAATGTTAATCTTCATACTACTGGTCAGGCAAAAGCTAAGCAAGGAGTCGTGGGAGTTAAAGTTGTTGCTGGTGGTGAGTTATCTGGAAATGCAACAGGTAAAAAGGATGTCCCTGATATAGAGCCTGTGCAGAAAATACTTCCACCTAAAACCAGCAAAAATGAAGGGTGTAAAGTACAAAAAGTAATTAATGCAAAGTCCAGATCTAAAAGAAAAAATACCTTTCACCTAAAAATTTCAAGTCAGTTTATTGCAGGTTTAAAATATGCTCGGGACAGGAAGAAATCCATGCTTTTGAACAAGAGGCAGAAAGCAGAGCGTTTGCTCACCCAGAGCAGTGCATTGGGAACGGAGGCAGCTTCCCAGGATACTGATAACCAGGGAAGAGGAGCCCCCTTGCCCCGCGGTGATTTTGGTGAGGAGAGTACAACAGCAATAAAAGAACCCAATTCTTCTCAGAAGCTCGCTGGGGAAGTCCCAAGTCCCCATGTAGCAGAAACCCATGAAAGACTGGAGGCTGCTCCTCTGTATATCAGAGAGGAAGCAGAGGGCTGCAGAAAGGCTGGTGCCTTGGGAGACCCGTCAGAGTCCCACTCAAATCTCTCCTTGCAGGAGGGGAGTGTGGCAGCAGTGAAAGCAGACAAGGTTTGCAGAGGAACATCCAGAGCTGAGAACACCCAGGTGTGGATCGAGGAAGGAGATATCCCCAAAGGCAGCTGGGCCGATTCAAATTTAGATCCCCCACGCCCTGAACACGGTATGGCAGTGGGAAAAGCAGATAAGGTGAGCAGAGAGGCGTCTCAGCAGAGTGTACACGCGTGCAGGAAGGGAGAGGGTCACCAGCAGGACAAGAGGCCAGATCCAAGTTTAGGTTCCCTGCTGCAGGAGCTAAATATGACAGCAGTAGCAGTGGGGAAAACTAGTGGAGGAGCGTGTACAAATAACAATATGCAGATATGCATTAAGAAAGAAAAAGTTCTCTGCCAGGACAGTGACAGGCAGGAAGAAATGCAGGTATCCAGCTCCAGTTTGGAAGGAAAAATACCTGTCCTGCAGAACAGGGAAACTGCTTGTGAGGTGGACCAAGGGTGGGAAGTTTGAGATAAAACCTGTGCAAAATTTACTGACCTACCTGCAGGGAACTGCCCAGATTCCCTCATGAAAAGAAAGGTTTCAAATATGTAAGTACTTTTTTTTTTTTTTACAGTGACAGTCTTTTTAGAAAATAACTATCGTAATTATCTTGACAAAACTTGAGACATGAGAGAGAGTGGGAGGTGCTGATACCTCTATATCATATACACACTAATGTGAAAGATGCGTCTATTTAACAGGGATGTCATGGATAAACATACCTAGTTTTTGTAGAATTTTGTAAATTATTTAAAGTGCTCTAAGGAAATATTTTTTATAATGATTTTTAGGGCTTGCATTACTACAGGATGCTGTTGTTACTGTAGA
This sequence comes from Syrrhaptes paradoxus, assembly GCA_013400615.1. Lineage (NCBI taxonomy): Eukaryota > Metazoa > Chordata > Aves > Pterocliformes > Pteroclidae > Syrrhaptes > Syrrhaptes paradoxus. Next base: position 12,022 of record VZTO01012530.1, read on the forward strand.
TAAGATACTGGCTAATCACACTTTAAATTATGAAGCCTCTAATCATATATCAAAAGGAAACCTGTTTGCACGCAGGATATATTTGGCAATCTGTTAAGAGATCCTAGGAAAACACAGCATTTGCTAGCAATGCTGTGCTTTTGAAGCAGATTATCTGACATCTGTTCACATTCGAGCTGCCTTAGCACGATCCGATGTCGTGGTTTTATGCTGGGGTCTCAGTTCTCCCGCCCCGAGGACTGCTGGGGGAGTTCACAAAGCAGAACTCCAGCGAAGTCAGCGCAGCCGTAGGTGCGGAGATCCATCCTTGAAGATACAAATGCAAATTCAGGGAAATAAAGTGGATCAGTCTGTCTGCACGTCCTGTGTGAAGCAATCTCAGCAGCTGCTGGAAGTAGCTTTTGAATACCCGAAACTTCCCGCTAGCAGATGATTCCAAGCACAACTGCATGTTGAGAAAAGTGAAGGAGCCTGGCTGTTCAGACAGCGTGATGGCTGTGGATTTTGCGAGATTAACGCACTGTTGGACCTGCAAGGCTGAAGCAATTTGTCGTTATTCTCAAGTCTAATTTTGATGCCCTGCAGTTACCCAGAGATGGCTTTTGGTTTTCTGAACGAACTTTCTCAGATTGAGTGCCCTTACTTTCCTTTTTCAAAAGTGGTTTCTAAAAAGTTACATTTCTCTGAACTCTTTATTTTCATTTACAATTTTTGTGCAATAGAACAAAGCTAGGTTTGCTGTAGGAAGTCTCTACTGTAAACGCCAAGGATATTTTCAGCACTGTTCTTTCATGCTGGTAGCGCTTTCTCTGCCTCTGTTTCCAGCAGCCAGAATAAAGCGATTTTTCACTACTATCTTTTTATTTGTACTGACTTTAAATGCAATTGAAGTAGCACGTTTGTATCACAAAAAAAGTGCCCCCACACTGGTTTCACTGAAAAATCCAAAAAGTGTGAATTGAAGCTGTTGGCTGGTTCTTTTCATTTGTGTGTAGTGAAGTCCTCTGAGTAGTTTGTTCTTACATCTTGTCCCTGTGAATTGATCTGATATTCTCTTTATCTAGTCTTCTACCGAACTTCTCTCAGCCAAACTACCACTCGGTATCACTTTGTTTCTCGGTCATTTCAGCAGTCTTCCTGGAGGCTGGCCTTAAAGTTGCAAAATGGAGCAAAAGTGGTCGAGAACGGATCCGGTAACGCACGGTGTCCCTGCTGTGATGGCATTTGCAGAACATTGGCAAACTATGGGGTAGCATAGAGTAGAACGAGTAACTGTGGCATGTAGAGAAATAAACAACATCCTCTGTGTGTTTATACTGTTGTGCAGTTTTAAACATGTTTATAGTGGTCACTGGACATTTCTTACTGTCCAGCCACCTTTGATAGTCCTTGGGTTGGTTGGTTGGTTGGTTGAAGAGATCGGTGTGCTAGATCATCTCATTTTCGTGGTAGGATTCCTTGGAAAAGTGGTTTTTTACTTAGCTCACGTGCCTGCAGTCAGTCTTCACAGGTGTCTGTTTTTGTCTGCCTTGATTCAGTTGCAGGATTTGAGCCTTTTGTTTGGAGTAGGTAACTAGGCTGGTATTTTAAACTAGAAGTTTTCAGAGTACCTTGCTTTAAAAGGATTAATCTGTATACTGAATTTTAATAGAGGTGGTGGAAGCACTATGTACTGTTTGTGTAAAATAAGCTGAATGTTTCTTCTCAACATTTTCAGTAAATGGACATGAAGACTTCAAAAGGTGTCTTGTGCCCCTGTGGATGTGTCTGTGTTCTCAGTACTCCTTGTGAACCGGTTCCCTTCCAGTTAAGATGCAATTCCCGTTACCTTGTGCTTTAAATAAAACCTAATTTCAAACAGCACTTTTTAAAAATTGATAAACTTGATTTGTATATAGGAAATGGTGTACATTGATGAGTTTATAATGTTTAATAAATGGGGTTCTGGCCACGGACCATGAAACCAGAGTGTTCCTATGGTTTGTGTCGTTGTCTTCAGTGAGTAGGATTTCTCTCTTTCCTCCTGGCTGTCGTTGGACGATGTCATTAGCTTGTGCCGGTGACGTTTGTGAGCGAAGGATGCCTCCCTTGAAGACGTCTGCGTTTGCATGAGCCAGACCTGGAAACAGGAGCTGGGTTCACCTGCTGCTCTTGCTTCTTGCCTCCTCGTGTCTTGAGCCACTCTCTGAGCCTGTAATCCCCTCGGTACCAGCAGCGGGTGATCTCCCTGGGGCTGCGAAACGGAATCGGGATCTTTCAAGATGTGGCTGCTTAAGGGGATGTTGTTCTTAAAAACATAAAATGAAGAAGAATCTATGAAGTACCCAGGCAAAAGAAATCGTGGGCATTCTGGGAGGGGAGAACGGCACTTACTGTTTTAGCAAAACTCGAACAGCAGTTTTCTCTCCTGTTTGTGGTCAAGAAGTGGAGTCTCTCCGTGTGCTTGCCCCACTCTGTTAGTAGCAGAGTTGTGCAGCCTCCAGGATCAGCACGTGTTTCTTTCTGCCCCACTAGCGAAGAAAACTGGTGATAGCTGCCCTTGATGGTGAAAGGACAGGATGAATGTGCTTTCTTGCTCACACCGGGGATGTTGCAAAGCCCTGCACTGAGGTTCTCCTGTAAGGCAAGGAGACTCCCAACTGGTCTTCAGGGTGGGAGAGAGGGAGGAAAGGAAGGAAGAGTGGTTTGGGGTTTTTTAATGCAAACCAACCCATCACCCTTGGTGTGTACCAGTGTGCTGTGGGTATTCCCCCTCATCAGTTTCTTAAATAATTTAAAAAAAATGTATTGGGTCTCTTAACACGGTCAGTATTCCTCAAACCCTCTAAAATAGGGAAATGTAGGGAAGTGTACACAAGGCAGAGCTCAGTGGGAGTGAATTGGATGAGCTTACCCCAGCGTGTCTCAGGCTGCAGGCTATGTGAGGGTGATGTAAGGTACGCTGCCTGCAGAACTGTTCGGAGGAACTGGTTTCGGTGTAAGAATAAAAAAAGGGAAGAAATTAAGGCAAGGAAGAAAAGAGGTGGGTGGTTTTAGAAGTATGAAAACAGGTGGAAAATACGTGACAAAAGTCACTGCAGTTATACGTTTAAGATCCCTAAATTATTCCACCTACAGAAAAATCTGTGGATAAAAATATATGTAAAATTGTCACAACTGTTTGTATTAATTCTGCACTTTATGTTATTTTTCATTTCAGGAGAAGAAAGGGAAGTTGTAAGACGCTCAAGATATTGTCTAGTCTAATAGAAGAATAGCAGTGAGTGACAGAGGGTTGCTTATTTGTTTTTATGTGTTTAATATTTTGAAAGTTAACTCTTCAGAGCCGTTTCTGCTCAGTAGATTTGCTTGTTCAGATGTAGTGGTGTGTTTTCAGCAAAGGTGAATTCAGACAGCTGCTCTGAGATAACCCAGTGCACTGCAGGAGAACTGGGATTGTTTGGTGGGCGATTGAAATCTCGCTGGTGGATCCAGGAACACGTCTCTACGCTGGGTTTGAGTGTTTAAAAAAAAGCACAAGTACAGGTTCTGCTCAGTTTGGACTTGAGATTTTTTCCTTAGCGGCATTATTAACTAAACAGAATGCCTCTACCTTGCGAGGATGTTTAAATAGATCATCCTGTCATGCTTCCTGTGCAGTGTATGAGACTATTTAAAAATGACACAAATAGGCAATATTTCTGACATGTGAAGAATATAATTTGCAGTGGTACTTGGACATATTATTACATTATTTTTTTTAAATTTCTGTTTTTTTAGCAAACAGGTAGAATAGTATTATGCTCATTTTTAATGACTACGTTATACCTGTAAGGTAGGGCCGTTCTCATCCAGGAACAGGCAGCCTGGTTTCTCTTCAAGCCTAGTTTTTAAGCAAAATGTGCTGAGGTGTTCCTTTTGGTGCAGTTACTGTCTAAACGATGCAGTTTCACCAGCTGTGTAACTACAGTTGTTATAATAAAACTTCAGAAAACATTTTCTTTTTGGATTAGTTGTCTTTATTTGGATAATTTCTTAAAACATTGTAGTTTTGAGAGGTAAGAAAGATGCTTAACGAATACCTCTGGAAAACATGCATTTTGGTTATTCATTAAATAGTACAGAAGCAGTTTAAAAATCTTCATTTTTAATGAGATGTGGTACATGAGCCAAGAGTTTAAAGGATCATTACTGACAGAGAAAAGGGAATCTATAGGTAATGTATATTGTTCTAGTAATTATAACTAAATGCTGTCTATAAATTAATTAAAATGGTTCATAGGAGCTATTTAACTGACATTTAATCACATTAAGTCCTTCTAAATTAAGCTGTTATTCCTAATAACATTCATTCTGTAAATTAGTTCATTTTTTCCTAGGACCAAAGTGACTGTATGTGGTTTTCCCAGCAACTCACTGACCTCGGTTTTGATAACAGATTTAAACTATTTTTCCCCCAAAGCTGAATGTGTGGCCTTTAGGTAGCAGTCCCGTTAAAATCCCTACATACACCAGTTTGCTGTTGGGGGGGTTATTTTGTCCTGCTGCCTTTAACCTGCTCCTTCTGTCGCTGTTCGTCACATCGTAATAGCGAGTCTCGCTAAAAAAAGCTTGGGGTTTTGGGGTTCTTTTTTTGGGGGGGGCTTTTTTTTATTATTATTTAGGTGGTAAAGTGAAGTGGCTTCATCTTGTCATTCCCAGCGCGGATCTAGCAGTGCGAGGGGCCGCTGGGGTTGTAGCTGGGGTGGAAGTTGAGGTGGTCGGAGGCGGTGATGAAGTTGTCGGGGCCGGTGACGTGGCTCTTCTCCAGGGAGGTGTTGAGCCCGTTATCTCGGTACATGCCATGCTGTGCCAGAGTGTTGGAAAAGGTGTGCGGGGTGACGTGGAAGGAGGTCTGCCAGAGCCAGGAAAGGGGAGGAAGAGGTTTTACATCGTCACCATGGGCAGAAGCGTGGTAAAAACACTTTATCCTCCTCGGCTTCGGGGAGTTCATCACCACGGGATGGGCACAGGGCAAAATTTGAAGCCACTGTCCCCCAAAATCCCTGGCCCAACCCCGGGGGACCTCCTACGCCCCCACCTACCGGCACCTCGTGCACCGTGGGGGCTCTGCTCCCGTAGTCCTGGTTCGTGGTCCGGTACCGGGGGTGCGGCTCCGGTTTCCTGGGGGAAAAGAGAGAGATAACAGGTGGGCGGGGGGCTGCCGGGGGGCTCCGGGGGGGTCCGGGGGCCGCGCTCACCCGTAGCCGCGGAAGCAGGCGGGCTGCTGGAAGCGGCCGGGCAGCCCGGGGCTGGTCCGGTACCAATCGCTGGTGCGGGGACCGGGGCTGTCCGCAGCCACCGAGCGCGACATGGGGGGACGGGACCGGGCCGAGCGGCTCCGGGGCTCCGCGTTACCCGGTAACGGGACGCGGCGGGCGGGCAGCGATCGCGCCCCGCCCCGGGGGAGGGACCAGGGACCGCGACCGGCCCCGCAGGAAGCGGAAAGCGCCGCTTGACCTTCATCCTGCTCCTCCTCCTCCTCCCGAGGAGCATGGCGGTGCCGCGGCTCCTGCGGGCAGGTGAGGGGGGTCGTGCCCAGCCCAAGCCCACCCCCGCTGGGTCCGGTCCCCCCCCGTGTGACCCCGTGTTTCTGTCCCCGCAGCGGCCCCGCGGCTCTACAGCAGCCTCCCGGCCCCGGCGGCGCGGCCCCGCGGTGAGTTCCCGGCCCCGGGGAAATTGGGGGGGGGGTCCCCCGAGCACCCCCCGGTTCCAGGCGCTGAGCAATGTCCTTGCTGGGGTCACCAGGCCCTGGTGGCCGTGGGTCCATCAAGGCCTTTTCTCTGGTCCCTGAATAAAAGAGAATAAAAAGGAACAGTAATTTATTTTGCGCTTTTTTTGTGTTTTTTATTTTTTGTTTTGTTGGGTTTTTTTTGTTTTTTTTCAGCCGTGGATGACAAGCTGCTGTCCGAGCCTCTCAACCACCCCGACTTCTTTAACGTGAAGGAGCTCTTCTCCCTAAAAGATCTCTTTGACGCCCGGGTGCACCTGGGCCACAAAAAGGGATGTCGGCACAGGTGAGTGACCCTGGGTTGTGATCCAGCCCTTGGTGACACCAGGAGTGTTTCCGTAGACCGTGTCACCTGTGGGGGCTGCAGAGGATGGGTCTGGCTCTGGAACTGCCCACGCAGACCCACAGTTCTCCCTGGGTGTGGTTACTGCCCTGTGAAAGTGCAGGGACCCCGCTCAGCATGGGCGCTGAGTGGGGTGTCAGACCCCCAGCCCCCTGAGCCCGGTGGGGACAGGCGCTGCGCACAAGGGCTCTCTGCGGAGAGCACCTTTGGTACCTGCTGGGATTTGGGGTGTGAGGTTTCTATGGGGCCCCACCGCGTTCAGAAATGCTGCTGGATGCCTGTAGCACCCTGTCCCTGTGTCCCCCTGTCTCGCCCTCCCTCCGTCCCTGCAGGTTCATGGAGCCCTACATCTTCGGCTGCCGCCTGGATCAGGACATCATCGACTTGGATCAGACGATGCAGCACCTCCAGCTGGCACTCAACTTCACCGCCCACGTCGCCTACCGCAAGGGCATCATCCTCTTCGTCAGCCGCAGGCGCCAGTTCTGCCACCTGGTCGAGACCACGGCGCGGGAATGCGGGGAGTACGCCCACACCCGCTACTGGCAGGGTGGCCTGCTCACCAATGCCCACATCCAGTTCGGGTCTGGCGTCCGCCTGCCCGACCTCCTCATCTTCCTCAGCAGCCTCAACAACGTCTTTGAGCCTCACGTTGCCATCCGGGATGCTGCCAAGATGAACATCCCCACGGTGGGAGTGGTGGACACGAACTGCAACCCCTGCTTGATCACCTACCCCATCCCCGGCAACGACGACAGCCCCACCGCCATGGAGCTCTACTGCAAGCTCTTCAGGATGACCATCATCCGCGCCAAGAACAAGAGGCACCAGAGCGAGGTCTTTGACGAGCTGCGGAGCAAAGCAGAGGGCAATTAGAGCCCTGGGGACAGGCTCAGCAGGTGATGGGTGTCCTGCTCCGCTCCCGAGGACTGACCCTGCGCCCAGAGCACCAGCTTTCGGCAGCGCTGGGCTGGTTGTGGAAGGGACTCCCCAGCTCTGCCGCTCCTCAGAGATCCCACAGCTGCCGTGGGGCTCCAGCTCAAAATGAAATTGTCCAGAGCGATGCCAGGGGAGACAGAGCCAGCTCCTGTCCTTGTGTTTGTCACTGTCACGAGGAGGTGCCTCCGTCCTGTGGCCTTCCTACTCCTGAGCTCATGATCTCGTGTGAAAACCACTTGTATCTCGCGCCTCTTTCTGACACGACAAATAAAGGGCTCTGGGATCCTTTTCTTGTTTCTGTTGTGAAATGGGAAGGGACAGGGGGGTCTGGGGGACATTTAGGGTCTGGGGATGGAGGGTGAAGGGTGTCTCCAGCCTGGGGACCCACAGGGTATTGCAGGTGGGGAGCAGGAGGGGTGCAAGTGCAGCTGGTGCATCGCAGGGTTGGAGGGTCCCCGCTTTGTCCCTGGGTCCAACCTCTGTCACCTCCGCGGGGAGCAGGGGACAGCAGGGTGCAGCCGAGAAAAGGGAAATCCAGCCCCTAACACCCCCTGTGTCTGCGGGGGAGGGCGCAGGGCGGTCCTGCAGCCGTGGGGGTCAGGCCCAGCGTGGGGCTGAGGTCTGGGCTGGGTGTCCCCTTCCCTGTCCCGTGTCCCCGCTGGTAGCACCGGCCGCTTCCTGCTCTGCGTCCTCCCGCCTAGCAGGGGGCGCTCGCGAGAGCGAACGCGTTGAGCAGATTGACCCCGCGGCGCTTCCGTCCGCCCGCCCTATATAAGCGGAAGGCGCACGTGGAACTGCCTTTTCGGCGGGGTGTCGGTGCGGTGAGCGGCTGCGCGGGCCCGCTCCCGGCCTCGGCCTGTCCCTCCGTCCCGGCGGGGTGAAGGGAAAGGTCTCGTGTTCCCTCGGGCGGGGGAGAGCCCTTGCGGGCAGGGCCGGGGCCGCGCTGACCGCCGGCTGCTCTCCCCAGCTGCCCCTTCCCGCGCCATGCTGCGGCGGAGCTGCTCTGGGGCGGGCCCTGACGGCGCTGTGGGGCGGCAGTGGCCCGGCCCGGCTCGGCTCTGCCCTGGGGGTGAGCGAGGGGAGGCTGCGGCGGGAGGCGATGGCTGCGGACCCGCCGCGGAGGAGGAGGAAGGCCCGAGGAGGCGCGGGGGGTGCCTGTGTGTGAGGTGCCGGTACCCCCCCGGAGAGCTAGGCTTTAGGCCCTAGTCCTGCCTGCTCAGCCTCGATTTCTGGGCCTCAGACGGGACAGAATGTGGCCGGACACGGCGAGGAGGAGACCCGCAGGTCCCCTGGGCCCCACCCGGTGCTGTGTTCGCTTCAGGTACTGCTCGATGCAGGGTAGGTACAAGGATTAAGGTGCCTCAGGCAAAGGGATGTGTTTCCAGTGAAGGAGGGGAGGAAATGGGGGGCTGCCAGCTTTTCAGGTTTCGAGGGAAATGTTCTTAAAGATTTGAGTCACTAAGGTGACTCTGTTAAGCAAATTATTTTTATTTTCTTATGTTGTAGTCTTCTGGTTTCTGTTAAGTGCTGTAAAATTCACAAAGAAGGCTTTTAGGCAGTGAACTAAGCACTTTTTATAAGCTGCTTTCTTTCCTTTGTTTTTTCTTCAGCCTGACAAGACAAAGGGTGAAGTGAAGAAGATTGTGCAGCCTTGGAAGAATCAAGGGTCAGTGATGCTCAACACAAGTAAGTCTCAGGCATTTTGTTAACAAAGTGGTGTGTTGTATTTAGTATCTACAGACACACCAAATATGTTTGCAGTACTACTTTGAGTAGGTGATATAATCTTGTTCTTCTAAATACCTGTAAATACCATCTTTTTCAGTCTTTGTGTGGTGGGGTTTTTTTTTCCCCAATCTGCCACAGGCGTTGCAAAGGTGGCTGCTGTGGCACCTTTGTGTCATTAGGTGGCAGAGAGAGACAGGCTATGTTCTACGCTCGTTTGTTCTGAAACCCGTGAGCACTCAGAGTGATTGATAGCCTGACATGATTTATAAATAAGCCGGTTAATTTCTTGAGAAACCAAGCTTTTCCTATTTTTTAAAAAATTGCCTTAAATGTGAGATCTGTAGTAGAACAGAAGGGTGTCCTGTAGTGGATGTGCAGTGGAAAGGTTGTGCATGGCTTCCTGATACAGTAGGGACCTGTTGGTACGTAGACTTGTTTTACAGAAGAATGAGTTGAAGTGATCTCTCTAAAGCCACATGGCAAGCTGGTGGCATCACTGGAAGCATGTCATGCTGGTAGCCCCAACCCTTTTGCTATTCAAAAATAAAAATACCCTTGTGCTATGCATTTATTTTTTGAGCTTCTCTCTCTTACTGGGCCTTTCAAATTCCTGTCATCGGTGAAACATGAACCGGTTATATAACAAGGCTTTGAAGCATGTCTAAATATATAATATAACTGCTGTATATGTTTTCCACGTCTTTTCAGAGAAAGCCCTGTGGCGTGGCAGATCCAAGACGTCTTCTGAAAGACCTGAGGTGAGCAGTCGTGGGTGCAGGTTCCCCTGCTGAGCAGCTCCATGCCCCACTCGTGTTGCAGGCGTGGCTGTCGTGCCACGTTTGTGTCATTAGGTGGCAGAGAGGAAGAGGCTATGTCTTTCCTAGTGCTCTGAGACCTGTGGGCACTGGGGGATGATGAGTAACCTGACAATTATTTCTTGCTTTTCCTGTTTTTTTTCCTTTACTGCACCACTAAGGTTGGATAGCTGTGGAGGGATGGAGTACAGAAGCTAGCTTGTCCTTCAGTGTGACAGTCACTCTCATAATGAATGCCTTGTTTATGTGACAGATAAGAGATGTGATTGATTTTTCTGCTGTCATGTTCTAAAAGTGAAACTTCTGTGTTTTACTTAACATACTATGCTAAAAGCTAATTCAGGTTTCTTGCATATCATGCCTTTTATTGCTATGGAGGAATGGCAAACTCCAGAATTCCTTATTTGAAAATACTCAAAAGTGCTTGGAGATTCTGCTGTCCTGACATGTTAATATCAGGGTCAGAGATGAAGGAGCTTCCAATGCCTGAAACTTTTAACTGCTCAGAGATTAGTAGCTTGACATTATTTCCGTGTGCACCTCTTTCTCCAGATAATCATCAGAAGATGGAGCACAGTTCCTTCAGAAAGCAGTTAAAATGATGCCAATTTCTGGTTTTACTTTCAACAATCCTTTATGGCCTAGAAGACATCCTTGCTTGCTTGTGCCTTAGGCATAATGAAGAAAGAAATAAAAAGATTGATTTTTGGTAATCAAAGCAAAAAAAGAATGCTAAAACCTGAAGTCTTTTTAAAGATACAAGTTGAGCAAAGTGTGACTTTTTAGTTGGTTTCTGCTGGGTTTACGTGCTAGCGTGATGGCAAAGGAACTTGACCTCGGTGGCAGTGAGCTGGGAGGGGGCACAAGCATCAGTGGATCGTAATAGCTGTGTGTCACTGTCCTTTCACCGGTGGTGTGGTGCACAGGAGCCTCTGCTGTGCCAGGGTTATTGAAACAAGTGAGAGAAGCCCTGGCTGCACACAGATACTATTGTGAAACTCATGGTAAGAGGCTTTGCAGTGACTAATAGCTTGAAAAAAATCTGGCAGTGCTAAATGGTGGAAAATGTCCTCATTAAATCGGCATTACGAGGGCCAAAGGTGCCATTAACCAAGCCGGTCGCTGCTGGCTGCAAACTGAGCCATTTAATTGGGAAAAGGCACTGACTACCAGCCCTGGCTTTGGAAAAGAATGCTAATCAGGTTGTTGGGGCTATGGTTATGCAAAGAGGCATGCCTTAAGATGTCACTCTTCTATTTAAAATTCCTGACTTCTTCTAACCCTGAAATACATATTTCATGTTTTTTTCATCAGACTTTGCTCACATCAAGGGTCCTGTAGGGCCAGTGAGTGTCTAATGGGTCTCTCTTTAGGACTTTACCATGCGAGGCATAGGATAGCTATTAAAATTTTCCTCATAGCATGTGCTGCTAGCCATCTTCCCAAGGCTGAGCAGCAATCCCAGGCTATGAATATTGCTTTACTGAAAGAATTACCTGGTTTTCAGCTGTGGAAAAGAATATTGTGTATTAAAGTAGTTTTGAGAGAAATGAAAAATCTTTCAGCACGTTAAGTTAGCCCTTCGTCATTTAGAATTGGTTTATGTCACGGCTTTGAATGCTGGAGTAAGCCCAGCTTTTCTTTCTTTGCACTATTAATAGAATGTCTCTGCATTGGTGTCGGTAAACTTTGATTTTTTTAGGGAGCCTAAGAGTGAGAGAGTAACCAAGAGCAAGCTCCAGCTATCATGGTGTTAAATTATCCCCTTCCTAGGCTCACCACAGTGCACTGTGCCTAGCCAGAAGATTTTTTTCGAAACCTCTCTGATCTAGTGGCAAAGAACCTCTCCTAAATTAGTCTGATTTATTAGTGCCTTCTGTCATTGCTTTAGGTCCTGATCCCCACAAGTTTGCAGGCACTGGGCTCCCACCGACTGCAGTGAATACAGGCAGCGGGAGTTTAGGTGTTCCCGTGGTTCTGGACTGAAGTAAATCGCTTTCTGAAGTTTCCCCGGGAATCACGATAACTGAGCCCAGATAATGACTTCCCTAAAATTTGGTTTCATTTTATGAAGCTTCTTTTTTTTTTTTCTCCTCTGGGATGTTAAAAAATCTTCGGACAGTCCCAAGACAAACCTGATGAAATTAATCAATTAGCTGGAAATGTTGCCTCTGAAATAAGAAGCAGTTCTGTGTCCCGGCTGGCTGCAGTGCCACAGCTCGGATACGGTACCACAGTGAACAGCAGCAGCAGTCTCGGGGTGGGGATTAATTAGCTCCTTAGTATTGACATTATTGCTAACTTCTGTATTTGTTTGAAGTTGTCTGACATCCTGGGCCTCTTTTTATTTGCAGATCATGCCTTGAGTTTTAGAATTTCAAGCAACCTTGGCTACAGCAAAAGAAATGGTTAGCAGTGTCTGCATTTGAAGATTCTTAAAATTTCATCTCTCATACGTGGGTTCGAGCATGCTACAGCCAGTGAAGGTGCCTGCGGTGCTGCTCGTAGTTCTGAGTGTTTGCTGCAACCTGCGTATTCCATTGTCCGTTTAAAAAAAATTACACCTGTTCTGCTCCAAATCCCCTTTCTGCTGTTGCTGTACTCCTGTTTAATATCTGTAAGAGTTGTAATCTTGCCCTTCTCCTAGTCACCTCGGCTCGTACGCTGTTTTCACACCACATTCTAAAGCACTGTTGTTTCAATCTGCTTTCTCTTCGTGGTTAAGAACAATTTTAAAAAACCAAACTAAATAAAGATGCCACCTACAATAACACTGAAATGATTGCGCTTGTGTAATTTGTAGCAACCCAATTAATATTTTTTAACCATTGTAGGATTTAAGACTTTTATTTGTAGGTATGAGAACTGGGATGGGTTTTTACTTTAAACAATGAAAGGTGGAAGCCTTGCTGCTTACCTCCATCCCCTTGTGGCACATCAGAAGTGTCTTTATTTGGACCAAGATGTCTTGGCCAGCTCTTTACAGTACAGGGGCTCTTTCTCCTTGAACTTAATCTTTCATCATAAATGTTTACAGAGATTCTGACTATGTGGATAAACAAGGAACATGGTGGTTTTCCTCTTTTCCAGGTGCTTAACCTCCTGGTTCGATACCACTGCTGGGGAAGGGAGCAGGAGGATCAGGTGTAGTGGGAACACCACTTTCGGGACTAAATTTACTCATAGATTTCAAACACGGAGGGGAGGGTGAGAAACTACTTTCCTGACAATCTGAGGAGAGGATTAGGCATGGTTGTTAGGTTCATTTTTCTGATAGCAGAAAAATAATTAATTAGTGGAGCTGGTTGCTATGGGAATGCAGGACAATAGACGAGGAGCTGGGGGGGGCTGCCTGGCTTTGCAGCGTTGGTGCTGAATTGAGGGTGACTCCGAGGGGCTGAGGAACTTGTCACCCTTCGAACTTGCCACCCTTCAAACCTGCAAACGTTACCAATGCTCGGCCTCACCGCAGATGAATTACGCTGCGAAGCCAACTCCTCTGTGGGAGGGGAGCTGCCCTGGCTCCGCGCTAGATTTAGAGCTCTGTTGACACTGAAACATTTCCTCCATAAATAACACTGAGAGGTAATGATGATCCTATAGAACTAATAGAAGGAAGTACTGATATCTCTTCTCCAAAAGGCTCATAAATTTGCAGCCGTGACGCTGCTGATGGTTTTCGCAGGCTATATACGCTGTCAGATGTATTTCTTCCTCAGTGATTGTACTTCAGGGGTACCCTCCGCTGCACGGAGCCATCACTGGCAGGAGCAGCAGCATACGGTCCATCAGCAGGAATAGGGTTGTGCTGGGAAGGGGCAAGCTCGGGGTGGTTTACATAAACTCTTCCTCTCTACCCGTACTTTTAAGAGGTGGCTCTAAGTGCGCATTGAAAGGAAACAGATGCTAGTTAGAGACCTGGTAGTATTTACACAGCCAAGCAAATGCCTTGAAACCTGCTGAAAGCTTGCCTGGAAATTCATTTTAATAAAAGAGAGAAGCACGGGATTATCCTGGTGTTAATCTTTAACCTCTGCAGTGCAAGCTCAGCTTAGTTTTAGCAGATTTAAACCAAGGGGTTGGCTTATCCCTGTGCTGAGCATTGTAGGAAGTAACACACGGAGCACATGGGGTAAGGGGTCAGGATTTTCCTGTCGTAGCCCTTTTCCCTTAAGCTATTCTTGGCTTTAGACGCCTCCAAAGCCGACACAGGAGAGGGACCAGCCTGTGCTGCCAATTCCAGGCAGGAGTGGCCGGGTGGGAACCTCGCACAAGTCATCGCATCGCTGTCTGGGGTCAGGCACTTAAAAAAGGGAATGAAAGAACGGCCGGGATTCTCCCCTGTGGAAAAAACAGCTTATCTGCTTCCTAAGCTACAGCTGGATCTGACGGGAGATGACTCAGACACTTAAGAGAGACTTTTGAAAAGGGAAATCTACCTTTTCTGCTTTTTTGGATCACAAGCAAGCTGGTACTTGAAAGGCTGCTGTTTGGCTAGCGACGTACTGGTGTGATTCACGTAAAAGCCATTTATTTACATCAGAGACGTTCATCAAAAGAAGATGTGACAAGTACAGCATGAATGATTCATTCCCATCTCTCCGCTCTGCTTTCCTGTTCATCAAGCAGCAGTCAGATGCCTCCAGCTGGGCTCCGCTTCCTGATCGCTTTCCGTGTCGTCTTCTTCCCCCGCGCCTGTCCAGCCGGGCTGCCGGTGCCCCAGCTCCGCAGCACGCTCTTGACGACTATCGATGATGCTGCTGGGCGGTGGAAGTCGTGATGCTCGGTTTTCCATGAAGGAGAAGAGGCTGCGGCGATGCTGAACTCCCTGCGGAAGGTGGAATTTTCCCTGCCGGGGAGCGGATGGAGAAACAGGCTTTCGACCCTTGGCTGGACTTTACTCCAAGATGCTAAACTCCAGGGCGGTGCTTCCCCCGTTAGGAATATTTGGTGTTGGAAATCTTCTTCCAAAGCAAAGTCTTGAGGTTGTTGAGCACGAGGGAGTGGTGCACTTCCATCTGGCTGGCCAAGCCGCTGAGGGTCATGCAAGTTCGGAGCTGCTTCTGCAGCTCTTCCTTCAGCTCCAGCGGTGCTCCGGACAGCAGGTACTCCTGCAGCAGCCCGCACACCTTCGCCAGGTTGGGCTGCACCACCTCGCTCTTGCACTGCTTCAGGAGTTTGTCGCAGGTGGCCGTGCAGTCCTTCCCGTAGGTGCAGTCCGCGTTCTGCTCACAGTGACGGCCCTTGAGGAACCCTCGGATGGTCATCTCCGTCGCCACCTTCCTCAGGTTGACCATTTTGAAGTCGTATTTGTCGTTGTAGCCCACGTTCTTCAAGCTGGTCTCGCAGATGTAGAAGTTCCCGTAGGTCCCGTGGAAGATCTCCTCCACGAACTCCAGGAGGCCGATGGAGATCTTCGCCCGCCGCGGCCACGCCGGTGCGAACCACTGGTGGACCATCTGGTGGACAACCGAAGGCAGCAGCGACTGGAGGAAGGGGGGGACATCCACGCCGTAGAGGGAGGTGTGGGGGATCTTCTCGGTGACGTAGAGGTCCCCGCAGTACCCCAGCAGTTTGGGGGTGTGCTCTTTCTCGTGCAAGGAGAGCGTGAGAAGGAATTCGTTGAGCTGAAGTAGCGCCCAGATGGATTTGGCCTCTGCTAAAGACACTTTCCCATCACGGTTCACGTCGGCCATGGAGATGATGCGGCTCACCAGGGCTGCCAGGGACGGCTGCTCTCCCAGGCTGGACTGCGAACAGAACAAGAATCACAGAATGGTTAGGGTTGGAAAGGACCTTAAAGATCATTGAGTTCCCACCCCCATCATCGAGTTCCCACCCCCATTATCGAGTTCCAACCCCTTCGGCATCAGAAGCAGCATCAGGCCCCTGCAGCTCGCCCTGTTTGGGCTTCGCATCACAAAACTGAGCTGGGGAAGCAGAGAACTGAGCTTGGGAGAGGAGGAACCAGCCGCTGAGCTCCAGAAAATCCGGTGCCAGGCCATAGCAGATGGTTGGATGGATTCCAGTCCAGCAGAACTTTACCAGGCTCAGGGCGGCTCCAGACCCGGGTGGGAGGAAGATTTTGGGAGCAGAGTCTGGGCAGAGCGGACACCCCACGCTGGCAGCAGGAGAGAAGCCCCGTGCAGGGGAAGGGCTGCAGTGGCGTTACCGAAAACTGGGCGAGAAACTCTCCAAAACCCCGTTTGGAGATTCAGAAAGCGGCACTTCTTTATTTCAGCGCTGAGGGACGTGGGGGGTAGCTCCACCCAAGCATGTCCCTGATGGTCTCCCTAATTTCTTAAAACATCGAAAATCTACTAACTGCCTGGTGAGGTTCCTATAGTTCCCTATTTCAAACTTCACAATCCTTATTCATTATGCTTTAATCAAACTCTAACTCTTCTGTATGATTCACTTTTGATTATTTTATCAGAATTTCTGCACGGCCAGGGCCACCCATGGGCTCTGCCACCCGCAGCCGTGGTACAGCAGCCTCCGGGGTTGCTGCTATTAAAATCTTACAAATACGAGTTCCTGCGCGAGAAGGGAGGTTTGTCTTGGCTGATCCAGTCCTTGCTCTGCGGTACGGAGCCCTGCCTGGCACCCAGCAGCTGATGGCGTTGTGGGCCCCGGGAGGTCTCATTTAAGGGGAAGGAAAGACGTGTTGAGTCTGAGTCCCGAGGGGGATCCCAGTCCCGCAAGAAGTGCTCAAGGCCAGGCTGGATGAGGCTTTGGGCAACCTGGGCTGGTGGGAGGTGTCCCTGCCCAGGGCAGGGGGTGAGACTGGATGGTCTCCAAGATCCCTTCCCACCCAAACCCTTCTGGGATTCCAGGATCCCACAGGGAGCCCCCGCACTGACCTTTAGGAAGTTCAGGAGCATCTCTTTGAACTCGTCCATCGACGTTCCCCGTGTGGGTTTGTCGAAGAGCACCACGTCCCTCCGGGGCACGGCGTCCGGGTGGCTGTCTGCCCTCAGGGCTTCCTCAATGCCACACTTGATGATCACCTCCCTGTCCCTCCAGAGCCCCCTGTAAACCTGCAGCAAGGAGAGAGGACACAGCAGAGACGGGAGGAAAACAGTCAAGTCCAGAGAACTGGCTCCTGGTTCAGTCCAGGTACCAGGGATGGGTGAGGAGCGGGCAGGTGGGTGGCTGGAGGGGACATTTCCTGGATGCGATGCTGGCACCCATCCCCTTCCCCATGGTGGTTTTTCCGGTGGGCACAGACCTACCTGCTGGGTGGGAGAGGAGGAGAGGCAGCGCTGGAAGAGGAGGCTGCGCTCCTCACACAGGTCCTTGCACGTGGAGCCAGAGATTATTCCCTTCTTGTACTGGTCACACTGGGGAGGGGAAGGCAGAGAGAGAGGAGCTCAGCGGGGACAGCTCCCCGTTCGCCCAAAGTCTGATGGATCCAGGCTTGGCCCTATAGCTTGTGATCTGGGGCACCCCAAGGACATGAACTGGGGGTGTGCGAGCCCCCCCAGCCTCCTGTGCTGCCGCCAGCCCTGCACACATCACCAGCTGTGCCCAGAAACTTCATTTTTTCCATTTACTGTGTGTACCGGACAGCATCACCGACACCATCGCATTCTCCGCGAACCCATTCCCTCGGAGTTCAGGCGAGTGAACTGATCACGGGGGGTTTGCTCCTGGGGGCTGCGGCTGCAAACCTGGGGGGCTCGGGGAGCTGGAGGTGGGTGGGAGAAGAGGGCAGCGTGCAGCTGGGTGAGGATGAGGATGCCAGGGCTCGGGCTGCTCAGCAGAGCAGCAGTTCCTTCTGTGACATGGGCTGGCTCCAGTCCAGGCGGTGGCAGGGACAGGGACAGGGACAGGCGGTGGCTCTGAGCTGCAAGCGGGACAGCTCGGTCAGGAGCTGGAGGCATCCCCAGGCAGGAGAGGCAGCGGCTCTGCAGCTTCCCAAAAGGGCAGAACAGCCTCAGGGCTGGAAACAGGAGCTGCAAAAATTCACTCCATCTTTTCCCCCCGTTTATTTTTTCCCTGACGTGGATGGGAATTAACCCTCAGACCTGCTCCCAGGAGACACGGCCGGACACGGCGCCTTAAACCCCGAGCTCAGAGCAGGAATTAGCGCCCGAGACCCCGCGGTCAGAGTCATGCAGAAAATCAAATTAAACGATCGTTGCTGTTGTTATGGCAATCCCTGCCTCCCTTCTCTGCCGAAGGATTGATGAACGAGGCGTTTCTCAGCCAGAGCCTGCCATCCCCCTCCTCGCCTGGGCTGGGCAGGCGACCTGCCCCCCCGCCACGGGGCACACACAGCAGTCCCGGGGGGGCTTCCCTTGGCCGCCAGCCCCGGGGATGCTGTGGGGAGGGGGCTGCACCCCACGGCAAACCCCAGGAGGGGCAAAATGCACCAAGCCCCTGCGAGGGGTCTGCTCTTTGTGCAGGCTGGCGCTTTCTTTATGGCATACCAGCAGTTCCCGAGGTGTACCCCCAGGCCGGCTGCTCCCCTTTTTCCTCTGCAGAGCTCGGGGAGCTGGCGCGATGCTCTCCCTGCCCACAGGTACTGCTCTGACATTGCAACTCCATAGCCACAGACATTAATCTGCCCGTGTCTGCCTGCCCTGCATCCCCCCGACAGCTCATTAAATTGTTTCGCTGTCACCCTGGCAGGATAAGGTCACCTCTCCCGCTCCGGGCTCTGCGTGACACCGGGAAAGCAGCTGCCAGGAGGGCTCCTTGTCCCAAAAACTGTGCAGGATGCTCCCAGTGCTGCCTGCCTGGCTGCAAAGCACCGCACAGGGCTTGGGGGAAGCTGGAAATGGGGCTCCCGCAGCCCCGCTCACCCCAGCACCCCAAACTGGGACCAGCGTGGCCGCCACTCACGATGATCATCCGGCAGATGTGGCCGCGGCAGAGCTCGGAGTAGGACGAGTAGTGCATGTAAGCCACCCAGCTGCCCACGAAGATTCCCAGCCACACCACCAGCAGGTACTTCACCTTGATGCCCGGGAGGCGACTCTGGAAGGGGAAAAAAAAAAAAAAAAATGCTGGTAAAAGCCAGGGCTCTGCATAGGTCGGCGGTGGCTCGACAAGGACAACTGCTTCTATACAAACCACCCTGACCATCGGTGAAACCTTCAGCCTTTTATATATAGATATATTCACCAGCCTATTATGCAACTCCTGCTGCAAGTAGGTCACTTAAAATTCCCTGAGAGCAGCGAGATTCCAGCTCTGGGCTGCGAGGAGCTGGATGCTGTGTATCTCCATGCCCAGGAGCCGTGGCCACACACGCCCAAGCTGCTGCCAGCGCAAGGGCAGAGCCCGCCGCCCCTGCAACCCCGGGGTCACCATCGGGGGTCCTGCCGGGGAGACCCTTCCCGATGGACCCCCCCCTTGCAAAGCGCCATGGGCACGGGCGGCTGCTGCCACCAGCTCCCGCGTGGGAGCAGCGAGTAGCGAAGCACATGGATAATACTCTGTGTATACATCTCGGAGGCTCACAGCGTGATTTTCTTCTCCTGGTTTCATCTCTTCCCCTCTGTCCCTGTAACGGCAGCACTGCAGCCATCTGGCCTCCCCGCCGTACAGGTTGTTTGCTGCTTGGAAATGGTCTTATTTGTATAAATCCTGACCCATGTCACACGTCACGGATCCCCAGCAATTCCTAAGGGCAGGGAATTCAGCCTTGCGGTAAGCACCCCATTCCCTCCAGTTTCCATCGATAATTCCTGCTTCACGCCAAGCCAAGAGAGCTCTTCTCCAGTGCCAGCTCTAACCCTTCCCCTCTCCTTCCACCGCATCAATTGGTGAGATCGCGACCGGCTGCCGGGCTGGATCCGAGCACCGTCACAACCAGCCAGGGATCCTCACTTGGGTTTTGCAGCCCAAAACTGCTCCCACCTCCCAAACGCCTCCCCCCTGGCCCCTTGCCGGGCGCTGCGAGGGCTCTGCCCCGCACCGGCTGCACCCCATCAGCTCACCCCGACAGACGGGCTTCCCGGGAACTGGCAGGTCTGCCTCGAGACCGTGACATCTTTGCACGTTAATTGGCAATGCCAAAGCGTGAAGCGGGGCACGATGCCTGGTTTGCCCATTGGGTAACGACACCGCTAATTAACGCCCGTTAAAAGAGAACCCAGCCACGGCAAGGATGCGGCAAAGACAAAGGATGGGTGGCTGCTCCCGGGAGCTGAGCACCAGCTCGAGTCCCTGAAGTCAGTCGTACACCACTGCGGTCTGGGACACCCTCCCAGTGCAGCAGCCCCCCAAAAAACTGCCCACGGGTGGGTGCGGGACCCATGAGGACCCTGCCCACAGCAAAGGGGCCCTTTCCCTGGGATTCCCACTAGAGACATGTCATGGGGCAGCCAAAATGTCCCTTTTTTGCTTATTCAGACCTAGAATTCATCACACTCCCAGGGCAGAACGGAGGTCAGGAGTATGGCATGNCGCAGCAGCCCCCCAAAAACTGCCCAAGGGTACGGGACCCATGAGAACCCTGCCCAAAGCAAAGGGGCCCTTTCCGTGGGATTCCCACTAGAGACATGTCATGGGGCAGCCAAAATGTCCCTTTTTTGCTTATTCAGACCTAGAATTCATCACACTCCCAGGGCAGAAGGGGGATCAGGACGGCCACCAGAGTATGGCATGGGAACCACTGGCTTCATCGTCCCCTAAATGGGGGACATAAATGTGGAGATGGGAGATGCATTGTAACAAGAGGTTCCACGGGTAATTTTTTGGGTTCATAGGTGTTGCTAAGGTTCCTCCAGGGGCTCAGTTTCAAGGCTCAGGGGTTCCCCTGCCTGTTACCCTCTGCTTGCGTCAGTTTTAGGGTGACT
Organism: Syrrhaptes paradoxus; assembly: GCA_013400615.1. Classification (NCBI taxonomy): domain Eukaryota; kingdom Metazoa; phylum Chordata; class Aves; order Pterocliformes; family Pteroclidae; genus Syrrhaptes; species Syrrhaptes paradoxus. The sequence goes on from VZTO01012530.1 coordinate 32,407, forward strand.
CTGGGGGACCTGGAAGTGACTTTGGTCCGGAGCTGACCTCAAAGGCAAACTGGATTCAGCATCACAAAATCCTGCTCCGTCCCCACTGCTCCCCTGCAGCGCCCTGGGAACACGGTGGGTCCCGGTGGTGGGGACGATGCCCAGGGATGGCTTGGCGTGGCTGTCACCCCCCTTCCCATGGGGTATCCCCAGAGGAGATCCTGGCACAAGGGCTCCAGCTCTGCACCCACCTCCCACCAGCATCCTCTGCCCACCAGACACCCCCTCCTGTGTCCCCCCTTCTCCCCTCCAGCAGGGACACCCCCTCTGGTCCAGGACCTTCCCCAGAGTCAGGGTTTCTCATCCCATGGCTGCAGAGAACACTCAGGCCAGCATCCCTGCCCCATCACTGCCGCGTCCCCGGAGCGCTGAGATGGGTCCCCAGCCACCGCGGCAGCTCAGGGATGGCACGAGGGAATAAAAAAAAAATTGAAAAATAATAAAAAAAGAAAATAAAAGAAAGAGAGGGAAGGAGAGCAGGAGCCATCCCTGCCCTGCACCGCTGCACCGGCTTCTCCATCACCGCTGCGGGCTGAGGGATGCTCCGCGGCCGGTGCAGCCCCCCCGGCACAGCACCGCGGCTTGTGCACCGCCCGCAGCTCCCGGTGCCGCCCCACGTCCCCCCCCCGGTGCCGGTCCCCGGCCCCCCAGCCCCTTGCACCGCCCGGCGAGGGGGGGGGGGGACCGCGGCGGAGCGTCCCTTTGTGCACGGCCGCTGCCGGGATGCAGAGACGGGGCATCACCGACCCCCCCACACCCCGACCATCCACCTCCCGGTGCATCCCCCCCCCCCGGTACCTGCAGGCCCTTGGAGAGGGGGCAGAACAGCACCAGATGCACCAGCCGCCGGATCCTCCGCATGCTGCGGGCCCCCCCGCGGCCGCGGGCCTCAGGCTCCGGGGGGCATGGCGGGGGCGGCCGCGGCCCCTCCGAGCCGCTGGGGGTCGGTGGGGAGGGGATGGACCCCGGGAGGGGGGGGGCGGGGGCGGCACGGCTCGGCACGGCACGGCTCGGTATGGCCGCGGGGCTTCAGCCCCCAGCACACCGGCCCCGGGCTCCTCCTGGGGTCGCATCCCCGCTGGGTCAACCCAACCCCGGGGGTCTCCATCTCTGGATTCCCCCCGGGGATCCCACCCCCGCCGGGTCACTCCCCCAGGGATCTGGGGATCCCACCCGGGGGTCCCACCTCCGTCGAGTCAAACCCCCCCCCCCTCAGGGGTCTCCATCTCGGGATCTCACCCGTGGGTCCTCCCCAAAGGCTTTACCCCCCCGCAGGGTCCCACCCCTGCTGGATCAACCCAACCTGGGGGTCTCCATCTGGGGATCCCACCCGGGGGTCCCACCCCACCAGGTCAATGCTCCCCCAGGGTTCTCCATCTCCGGATCCTATCTGTGGTCCCCCCCCAAGGCTTCACCCCCCTGCCTCAGGATGCCACCCACACCAGGTCAACCCAACCCTGGAGTCAGGATCCCACCCGGGGATCCCATCCCCGCAGGGTCAGACTCCCCCGGGGGTCTCCATCTGGGGGTCCCACACCAGGTCTCGCAGCCTCAGAGCTGGTGGATGACCCTGGAGGAGGGGGGGTCATGGAGACACTGATCCCCCACCAAATCCCAGCAGCTCGGGGTTTATTTAGAGCTATTTTGGGAAGTGTCCCCCACCCTGGTCTGCATGGGGTAACCTGCAAGCGCACCCCCAGGCTGTGCCCCCCAGGGCTGAGGCTGGCCATCGCCCTGCTTGCTGTCTCCCTTCTGGATCCCAAACCCCATCAGCAGTGGGGGTCTCCTCCCTGTTTGCATCACGTCTGGGCAGCGAAACCTCGAGGTGAGACGGGGCGGCTTTGTGTCAGGCAGCCTCTCATCCAGGGGGGTGCAGAATACACAGGCAAGCTAGAGCAGAGCTTGAGAGAGGGAAAGAGACCAAAATATGATGAGAAATGGTCTGAGAGGGTCAGTCGTGAGGATGCTGTTAGGATAATTCCTCGCTTGCTATTAGTAATTCTTCAGATTATCCATTTGTCCCCTTTCCGTGGTTCAGATTGCTTCCTTCCATTTGAATTTGGCTCAAAATGACCTTGGAAAACAAGCCGGTTGCTTCCTACCCAGTGATTCCTACCCAGTGTCAAGCACCAGTTGCCTGGGGACTAACCAGCAAAACCCTGCGCTGGCCTGATCCCATCAGCGGCGATAAATAACGAGCATCACACCAAAACCAACCAAAACACCCCAAACCCTGCGGCTTGTTTGCTGCCTTCCTCTGACACAGAGGCGATCCCCGCTGCTCTCGCGCTGTGCAAAGCCAGCGCAGCGCCGTGACCTCCGCGCTCGCCTCCCAGCCCGCGGCTGCTTTGCTAACGGGGCCGGGTTCACGTCGCCTCGCCCGCAGCTCTTGTTCGTGCAGGATTTTACATCCTGCCAAAGCCAGGATGGTTCTCTGGAGCTTACACAGCTTATTTTTAGTTTTAATTAGCCCAGTAAAAGAAAGAGCCTCTGTGATATTTTTTCTTTTCTTACAGTGGGGTTGGTAATATGGCAAACAGCGGATGTAGGAAGATGTGTTGCCCGGTACCTGAGCCAGCTGTGAGGATGAGGAGGGTCCCGGGGGTCCCGGTGCTGTGGGATGCTGCTTTCCTTCGCAGCGACAGGGAAACAGCTCTTCTACTCCAGCACCAGTAAATTCCCTCTCCCTCCCAGCCTGAAGATGGTTATTTTCACGCTCGCCTGAGCCTTCCTCAGCGGGATTTGGCTCCAACCACCCTCAGTGTGGTCTCGGGAGGCTGAGCAGCAGCCAGCAGCTTTCCTGAGAGATGCCTTTTGGTATTTGTCCTGCCAGGGCAGCTGCCTGCAGGGATGTCCCCTCTGGGGGACATCTGGTCCCATGGCCTGGACTCAGCAGAATCCCACGTGAGTGCTCTGGGGTTCACCCTCCTGCTGCAGCTCCCTCTGCCTTGAGCCCCGATTTTGGTGGCTGAGCATGGTGCACGCAGGCAGAATGAAGCCTCTTTGGAGATGGGAAATGACACACCTGGGCCGAAGCCGAGAAAGGTTTGAAATGCCGTGGATCTCTGCTGCGGG
>VZTO01012531.1:645-30222 GCA_013400615.1 Syrrhaptes paradoxus
CCAGGCCAAGGGACTACTATTCAGGTAAGTACTCTCACCCACTTACCTATAAGCTTATTCCAGCTTCAAAAATCGTTTTTGCTAATGGTGGAAATATAGAGGAGCTAGTTAAATGTGAACATATATAATATACAAAATATTCTGCACATATGTATACCTGCTAAACTTGTATTACCCCTCTGGCTGTGTCTCACCTTTTCCTTTTTAGGGAACTGTGTGGATGCATTTTGTACCAGAGGCTTTAAAACTTAAATTAAGGTGTTTGATAAAAATATTACAGTTATTCATTATTAAATTTACAGATGCAAATTCTGTTCCCATGAAAGATGAAGCTTCAGGTTAATTTATTTTAATTTATGGAGTATGCTGTATGGCACTGCTTGAGTGGGCATATATTTGCTTAGCAATATTACCTCTTAATCCTGCTCCTGAGGGTGGCCATCTAAATGGTTTCACATTGTAACACACAACTTTTTCACCCAATACTGGAAAAATTAATTACAAAGCACTAGTTCTATTAATCTGAAGGCACTCTTGTGTTTTTTGCACAACCATCTTTATATGCCTCAAGGACAAAAATCAGTGTATCTGTTACCATATTTGAGCAATGCATGATGAGTATGTGCCAGTAGTTTCCACAGAGTCAATTTTGTATTGCCTTGATTGCATTTGAATACTATTTCTTCTCCTGAGAGCCTGCTTGGATTAGTTTTGTGATAATTCTTATATCTTGTACCTATGAAAGGTGAAATTCACTGTTGCTGGGAGGGTTGATGCACTGTGTATTTACCATTAGAGAGCTCCTGTTTATTAAGTTGCACACAAACCACTGTGCTGGGAGCAAGCCTTTTAAACTCAGCTCAGCCCTGCAGTACATGATCATAAATTTCATATTGTATCTTGCCAAAGGAACCATCGATCCTATGTATTCGGCAGCAGAATCTAACTTTGTCTGCAGCTTTCATGTTGCTGATCTCTGTCACATTACTCAGCACATAAGCTTTCCTTTATGTTCCGGAGCCATATGTGATCCTTCTTGATTTCACCTTGCATTTCAGATGGATGTACTCATGATGTGGGATAATATGGGATGAGACTGAGCTGAACTATATAATAGATCACAGAGCAGGAGAGCATTTGAGGGATGTGTGGGTGGGGAAGGGAGACACCCGTGTGCTGATTCTGAATGTTATGGTACCGCGCTTGAGTTTGAGACGTTGCAGTGTTGCCTACTGCAGATCATAATACAGAGTGAGCTTTTGGCTCGATAGGTTGGATGAAGTTGGATGAGGCTTTGAGGAACCTGATCTAGTGGAAGGTGTCTGTGTCTATAGCAGGGGAATTGGAACTTGATCTTTAAGGTCCTTTCCAACCGAAACCATTCTATGGTAGAAGTTCCCACTTTCTTGAGAAGTGTTAGGGGCTGCTGAGTCACTGTCTCTGACAGTTTAAATGCAGCAGTGTTGCCCTCTGGGCAGCAGTCTGAAGACTGTTGCAGTGATTTTTGTGTTGAGGGTCAAAAAAAGAGGAATAGCTTGATCTCTAGTGAGCTGTGCACTTTTATGTGCATGCTGGATGAGTGATTTTCTTTTTATTGTTATTTTAATGTTTATGCTTCTGTTTTATTTCTCATTGCTTAAACAGCAGGAGGTGGAAAGTCAGTGAGTGGATGGAAGAGTAAAAATGTCTGCCTGGAGTTGACTGGGCTCATCAGGGCAGAGAGAAGGTCCATTTTATGGCTCACTGTTGAGGGTTGTTTAAATATGAGACTGGATAGCAGAAAAAAAATATGAATGGATTAATAATAATGTTAGAATAATGAACAATTAATAGTGATAATTTGCTTTGCCACACAAGGTGTAGTGGCATTATCCAAAGAGGAGTATTATCTCCATACAATCTCTGTTGAATTCACAGATGTTGCATTTTGGTTGGCTTGAAGTTTTGCTGGGAGTAAGATACCTGAGGTCTACTTATCCTCTGACCCAAGAGCTGACAGCAGCTTTAGCAGATCCTGAAGTGTCATTTCCAAATATCTTCCGCTGGAAAGAGAATGACTTCTCCCCTTCCTGCTTCCCCCAAGCCCTAAGGGAAGTTTGAAAGTCCTAGAAGAGACCACACAATACCTAGAGTATTCTGCAGCCTAAAGTGTAGTTGGAGACGTATAGAAAAGGATCTGTTGGCTGGGAGAAAAAAAATTTTAAAAGTTTAGCACTTGTGTTCCTTTGTCCAGTTTGTAATTAGTATTCTCTTCTGTGGTCCTATCCTGTAAATGTTTCAAGATGTGGTTTGCAGTCTGAATTCTCTCCTTCTTTCTGTCTGACTGGTTTATTAGATATTTAGCCTTACCATGCTTATCTTGCGGAGTATTTTTATAACTCTGTTGGGCTCTCATGCTGTTGGGGTTGTTTGAATAATAGCATCAGGACGGGCGAGTCAGTGCCCCACTTTCTGCCTTTCTCCACTCCAAACCTAATGAATGATGCTAAGGCCCCGAAGGCAGACAGTTCACTAGCTCAGGGGACTGTAATTGTTCCAGTTCAAAATGTTATCGAATCTCATGCTACTGGTAATTTGAAGTAATGGATTTGCTACTGGCCAGTAGCAAACTGCTTTGGGCATTGAATAGCAGCTTCTTATCTCCAGATTCACAGATGGGGTGGTGGGTGTCTCACTTCTGGTGGTTAACATTGAATAGGAAGTTTTGTAAATGGTTCTTGGCAGCAGTACTCATTACATTTCTATTGAGATTTATCTCCACAGCTGAGTTTTCCTTTGCTTTTTTCCCTCTCTACCATGCAATTAAATGGGTGACCATCCTATGCAGAAGGAAATGCTTCTGTTAAAGATGAAAAGAACTGAGAGTGAAGCCAGTCATACACAGCACTAGGTTTTAAGCCAGCTTTATTTCAGTTTTCAGAAGAAATGAAAAAACTGCATCTATGCTGCATATTCCTGGTCTCTGAGATACCACATACAACATTTTCACAAAACGTGTGCTCATAAATGTGTTGCATTCTTATATCAACCTTTTGAACTGGAAAAATATTCTTTTTTTCTACAAGGAAAAACTGTTATTGCTTTGCAGCATTAGGTAATGAGAGTATATCTGTTGCTTTGCTGAAAGCAGTAAATATTCCCTGTGGTGTGGTTTATTGCCATTTTAATGGCACGACTCCCAAAGCTGACTAGACACTGCAGTGTCTAGTGCAACTATTCTGGAAGATATGCTGTTGATTGGAGAACACTGGTATATGTGACAAACTTATAATGTGTCTGTGAATCTGTATTTTCTCAAACTGTTTTGAAAATATACGTATTTGGAAATAAATAATCAAACCTGAGTATAATTTAAGCTATGCTTCTACTCATAGGTGATGTGTCCCTGATTTTTTGCTAAGCAGAAATTTAAAAAAATGAGAAATTTGACTCAGGAGAATGTTTGTCAAAATTGTGGAGTATTCATTGTGGACTTTCAGGGCTTTTGTGGAGAGTGGGGAAGCTTGCAGGCTGCTCTGAATTTGTGAGTATGGGATTTTTTTTTTTTTTTTACTTTTTTTTCCCCTCCTTTTTTTAAAACAAAACAAGACAAACTCTTCTGAACTGGAGGAACTGAAGTTAAACAAGTAATTCTAAGATGCATTGCTTAATTTCGGAAAATATTCTAAATCAAAAAAGCTATTGTGCTGCTTTTCCTATGAGACTTGCAGCCATGTGTTATCACTGCCCTTTTCTTATCTCTTTCCACAATGTATAAAAAAAAGTTTAACGATGTTCTGTTAAGTTTACTGCAAAGTGTTGGTTAACAATCTCGGAATAAGTGTAACTGAAGCAGATGTTACAGCTTTCTGTGATACTACGAAATAGTTATTCCTACACCAGTCTTTCTGATAGCCTATGGTATACTTAGCCAAAGGTTAAACACATTGCCCATGGAAATCAACTGCTATAAGTAAAAGCAGACCATTATTTTTTTTTCTGATTTTTTTTTTCTTATTTATTATCCATTATGGACACACGATTTTGTAGTTAAATTTAATCTGTGCTCATCAGCAATCTGAATTCAGCTGTGACTCGTGTAATTTGCCAATAGGTGGCATGAGTGCATTATGAAGGTTTACAGGTATAAACTGCAAATAACTGTTTATATATAACTTTCTAAAGATGCAGCAGAAGGTGGTGTCATGCTAGCAGTCACCAACTGCCATAGAGTAACAACTGGCTGAAGTCTGGAGTCTGAGTGATGCATGCTGCCAATGATGAATGAAGTATTTTTATTACAGAATTGAGAAAAAACAACAGTTAATGCATAACAACTCTACAAAAAAAAGGAATGACCTGAAATCACCCAAAATCAGCCACAACAACCACACCTTCTTCCCTAAGCATCAGTGCAACACTGACCTGAGGCCATTCATTTCAAATTGGCACAAAGATTGCCAGGTTTGTATGGAGAATTAAGAAAATACTCATTTATAATGAACATAAACAGACTGAAATATTTGCCTTTTTCTGTGATTTTTTTTTTTCAGAACTTTTTAAAGTGCTGGCTGTGATTAATCTGGATTGGATAACTTTCTAAATATGATTTATGGGTTGGAGAGCAGTTTACAAGACTGCAAAAATTCTCATTTGAAATTCTTGACCCTGTATGACAGAAGCGGTCAATTGGATGATTATAACTATCCATTTACATGTAAAGCCTATGAATTGATTTGTGGTGTAAGAATGTGAACAAAGTGTTTGGGAAGTGCCCGCATAATGATTTTCATCCCTGCCTGGATGCTCCATTTCTTCACAGACCAGGTAATTATCCTGTATTTGTTGATTCGCAGTGTGTGCATGAGATAGGGAAAATCTGAGAGTCAGAGAGGTGTGGGTATATCTCAGCCCACTTTTGTTGCATTTATGAACTGACAACCTTCAGAATGGCAGCATACGCTCTTCTAAATGTATGTGTTCTCTTTTTCCTTCTTCAAATGTAGGTATCAGAGTAGGATTCAGCTTCTCACAGAGTTTCCTACAATATGCCTTAGAAGACAGGGAGTTAGGCACTAGTTAAGATTTGATTTTTATTTTAATCACACTTCTTTTGAGGCACTAGGGTCTAGAGTTTTGCTGCTTTGCATGAAGGTCTTCTTGTGTGTTCTCTTTAATCAGAATTGGTGTTATTAATTGAGTAAATACGAATTACTCAGTCCATCATCTGCTTGCAAGTTGTTGCAGTTGGGAGGATAGGGCTGTATAAGGCAAAGTTGTAGATCTGTGTTAGCTATACAGCACACGAATCTGGATCTTTCTTTGTTCCTATTGCATTTTCCCGTGCCTTTAGGGATGGACATGACACTGCAGAAGAAAGATGTTGCTTAAGTGTTTCCATTCCCTCCCCTCTCCTGGTTTCCTTCAAGTCATACAGATCCCAGACTATAAAAATCACCAAATACTTGTTGTCCACCAGTCTGAAGAAGTGAGTTAGGCATATACTATTGAAGCTTAAATTTTGGCACTGCTCTCTACTGAGCCTCTCCCAGAAAGCAAGTATAATAGCCTAGAAATACTGCTTCTGAAAATATTTAATCAAAGGCTTGACTGTATGAAAGACAAGAGACCGAATAAATTAGCAGCAGTACCTGAAAGGTTTTTGACAGCCACATGAGTTTGGATTGAGAGGTGTATTTCCAAAGCACCAGTTTCTAGCCTTTGCTTATGTGAGACCGAGTCTTTTCCACTTGTTATCACAGGACAGTGGTCTAACTCTTATATTCTCAATGCTGTCTTATTAGGTCATTTTGGGAAGAAATGGCATGCTGCTTTAAACACAGATGGTAGCAAGTGTGGTCTGTAGGTAGCTTGTGTCCAAGTGTTGCTAACATTAGATTGAACTAGAAAAAATGCCCACAAGGAGTTTAGAAACATTTCCTTAATATAGACAAAATTTCAGTTTCCATGTGATAGAAATAATTGCACTGCAAGGAATATGAATTACCATCATTCGTCTCACTGGGATGCTGATTTTTGAAGGCTAAGCACAGACTTGATTTTTTTTTCTATTTTTTGTGAGTTTAACATGAGGACTTTCGGAGATGGCTTTTGAAAAAGGAAATGTTCAAAAAGTTTTTAATCAAAAAGTAATTAAAAGTTTATTAAAAATAGGCTTGCTAGATATCGTTATTCTGGGCTTGTGGTCAGTATTTGCTGTTAAAGACTTGCAGCTCGTGCTCTCCTACCCCTAAAAGCCTAGCAGCAGGGGCAAGATAGAGAATGAGGTAGTTCTGTAAAGCACTATGTGTTCTCTGAGGTACCATGCAAAATTAACATCAATGAGATATGGGTTGGTTCAACTAACATTTTAACTTATTGAGGAGTTTGTTGTTGATTTGGGTTTGTGTGGGGTTTTTTTTTGTTGGTTTTTTTTTTTTTGGTTCAGTTGTTTGGGTTTTGTGCTTGGAAACTGTCTTCAACTTTGATTTATTTCATTTTTATATAAGGTTGTTTTAGCTATAGGATGCATGTTTTTCACAATTAGTACCGTTGAATTAAGAGAGCTCTATAATCCATAGAATCAGAAATGTTTCTTAGTTTTTTGCTCAACAGAGAAGCTTATGTCACTTGAGCTCAACAAGTGTTAGTTAAAATGTACCTTGACATGTCCTATATCTGTAACAATAACTTCTGTTTAAATGGAGCCAAAATGTAATTAGGTTACAAATGAGTATGAATAACAATAATTAAAAATTAAATATATTTAAATTGGCAATAAAACTGTGTTCAACTTCCTCCTTTAACCAAAATGCAGTAAAGTTAAATGTGAATCATAAATTGATTCCTTTGGAGTAGAATAATTCCATTGTGTTTGTTTCAGCCCTTGTCTCGGGTAACAGCTCCTCGTTAGCCCTGGAACAGAGAAGTGGGGCCGTACGCTGGGGAGGGAGAGATGTTGTTGGTCCAAGCTTCTGCAAGGGCATATGATGCGAAAGCAGATGGCTTTATGCTGCTTAACAGAAGACCATGCTCCACGGGGATTTGAGTGATATGGGGAATTTGTGGGCCAAGCTTGGGCTTTCTTCAGTGGGCAAAGTGGATTAATCTCAGTTGCCAGATGCTGAAGAATCTTGGAGGGCTTCCTTCATACCTGCTTGTATGTCCCATCCAAGGGCCCAACTGCCTCCAGAAGAGAATTTAGACCTCAGTGTTGGCTATGTTGAGGATTATGTCAGGCTTTTTGTAATATGTAGTGGACAGAAAGAAACTGGGGACCTTCTGTTTCCCATACAGTAAGTACTTAGACCATAGCTCTAGGCATAATGGTGAGCTGGTGTTCTGAATGATGTCAGTAAATATACTTTTATCTGATTTTAGTAACCTTTCCATCAACTTCGCCATTTTTCTTGATGAGAAGTTCATGTGATTTCATAACATAGAGAACAGAAGCCAATATATTAAATACTCCTTTTCTTAGTGATACTGAAAACTTATGCTGATATATTTTACTGGACCTCCTGCAATTATTTTCCTCCTGTTGTTACACATGAGTTTGGCCCCTACCTGTTGCTAGCTGATGGAGTGTTGGTGACTTCAACAGCTGAGTTACATCAGTTTCTCCTGGTTGAATCCCTGGACCATGGATCGAGCCCATTCATGCAGCGGAAAAAAACACTGGCGTGAGACCCTGCAGGTCTGCCCTGCAGACACTCCCAGGAAAATCAATGCCTAGGAGACAAAACTTGACAGCCACAATCTTCTGTGCCAGTGAGTTGGTCCCGCACCTACTGCAGGGCACAGGCTGGNCCCACAATCTTCTGTGCCAGTCACGTTCCTCAGACGGGATGATGCGAGTTGGTCCCACACCTACTGCAGGGCACAGGCTGGTCTGTACCACAGCGCTGAGCATCCCTGGGGAGCAGTGGGGCTGTGCCCGAATGGGAAGTAGGTTCTCTGCAGGAAAACGGTGGCATAACGTGACCTAGTGCTTGGAAAAACAAAACGAAGCAGGGGTTTTATTTGTCTAGGCTAAGCCTCCTGCTGCAAATTTATAGGCTTTTCAACTTGCTGTGCTACCTGTCAGTCTCTGAACAGATGCTCAGCCTTCAGGCTCTCGGAGCTTGCCAGCAACTGGCATCCTGCTGGGAACTGTGGGAGGACTTTCAGTATGAAGCAGGGCAACCTAATAATAGCACAAGACTACATTGAAACTGATGCTTGCACAAAGCAGAAAAGGGGAACCTGTAGCTCTGCTTTCTTTCCAGCCAGCAGAAGGATGTATGGGGGGAAAACCATAGGCCATCAACTTGAGCACTTGCTTGGCAGCAGGATGCTGAATACCTTGGCCAGAATAACCAGATGTTTGCATTTCCTCAAAGCTAGATGAAGCCATAGATATGTAAAAATAAACTTTTCTAAGCAGGCATGCTTCTCAGGCTGTTTAAAATGTACTGGGTCTAATTTACTATTTGAGTAAAAACAGAGGGAAAGAAAGGTATGCTTGAATGAAACATATATTTTTATTTTTCTTGGTATTTAACTGTAAGTTTCTTAGTTCTGTATCATAAAGGTTCCTAAGGGTTCAGTTCAGTTGCCCAGTTGTAAGCCATGTGTTAACTGAATGAGGGATGCTGCATGGGGCTGATAGATTTGACATGAGGCTGTCGAGAGGACACCTGTCTCAGTGATACCATGAGACATCTTATGTGGCAATAAAGGTGTGTGTGGCAGCAACTAAACTGAGCCCTGGTATTCCGGAATGGAAAGGTTGGGTAACACGTAGGAGACTGTGACACTGAGAAGCATCCTTGCAATGTGATGTGCTTGGCAGATGGAGTGACCAAATAATTTTGTTTGTTCAGGACATGCCTGGGAGGTACAGCTGCTCTAGACTTTATTTTTTTGCCAAAAATGACTTCTTTTTAGAAAAAAAAAGAAATAATGTTGAGATTAGAATTGACAAGACATGAGAAAAGAGAAATCATTATTAATATAAACATAAGAACACTTTAATTTTGGCATTTCAAGGAATAGTGGGAATTCTTGATCAGAAACACCATCTGCCAAGGCAGAACTTCCCTCAGCTGGTTATGGTAAATTGAGCAATGGTAAATTGTTCTTTATATTTATTTCTGTTTCTGGAAAGAAACCCAGAAATTATTCACTTGTAAAGATTATTGGTAAATCTCTCAAACCCCTTCCTGCTCCTCCCTTCTCACCTCCCAGAATCCTATGTATTAGGAAAGGATGAGAACGAGTTCCTTTTTGCAGAACTGGGGGGTGGAAGTCCTGTCTCCTGTGAGGCAGAGTGGAAGTGGGAATAAAAATATAACTTTGGGAAGAGTAGCACTGACATAAAGTCCAAAAATCGCGCCCATGCTGGCTGGTTTCCAGCGAGGGCCACCTTTCAGTGGAGACAAACCATTTAGTAAAATATTGCTAACAGTTCTCGAAGTTAGTCTTGGACTGCAGCTTTCTCCTTTTGGGAATTTTGGTCAGGAGTTGGTAAAAATTTATGGGGAAGATGTCCTAAAAGACCTATAATGTTGAGAGTGAGAAACTACATGCTGACTTAAAAGTTTCAACACATGTGTTCCTTGGTGGGAGCTAGGTCTTCCTAGAACCTCAAACATTATTTTTCTGCTGCTTTTGTGACAATGACTGGTGATTTAGAGAAAAAAAACCCCTATGTCTTCCTGCAGCTTTCTCTCAGAGCAGAGAATTGCATTTGGTTAAAAATGTCCCCCCATACACTTGTAGGGAGGAAAAAAACATAGTATCTCCAGTATTTTCAAGGCCAATTAATTTTTTAATTAACAGAAGTATACTTGAAAATGTAAAACATTCACTTGTGGAAATTGGTCTGTTTCCAACTGTTGCTGGATTAGTTTGGCAAGTCATATTTTTTAAAGTAGAAAATTAAATTCTTGTGCAGAAAGATAAATTGTTTAACTTCCATGGAAGTCTGTAAACGAATTCTTTTTGCTTTAGATTTTTTGTATTTTATTGTGTTTAGATATGCACCATATCTACCGTTTTGATTAAAAAGTATAATTAATATGAAATACACTTTCATTGTGGTTTTCAGTGCTTGATTCAGAATAACTTATAATTTCCATCAATTTCTTAAACATTTTTCCTAAATGGCTGTAAGCTTGACTCCTGCGAAATAATCAGGCACATTCTCAATAACAGGAATGTGCAAGCACATGCTCATTGTTTGAAGTTGAAATAGTATGCAAGTATTTAATGATGTTTTAGTTCCCTTGTAAATTGAAAGAATAATGAAAATGTTTTGCAATTTGTAATTTTGTGTTTTTTCTAGAATTTGCTTTTCATATATTGTTACTAGTGCAGAAAAAAAATGGTTTGACTTATACTATCAAAATGAATGTCAAAACTAATTGACCTTCATAGGCAGATAATTTTATGCTTCTTTGAACGTGGTTTGTAGGATCACCCCATGGATATTACATTCATTTCGCTTTTCAGGAATTACTTTTTTTCTGTTCAAACTCTTGCAGTGAATTCACAGAAAAAAGGGGACAATAATTGTACTCTCAAAATTTCCAACTTTTTTTTTTTTTTTATTTGCAGAGTAGTCATTGAGCCACACGAAACAGCTCTTGTTGCAAAGAAAAAACTGGAAGGCTTCCACTTGAAATGGGTTTTGCAAAAAGTGAAGTTGTAGTTAAAATGAAGAGTGTTTTAGTTCTTTTCAGGGGGATTTTGATGTGCTGAATACCTGAAGTGTTTTTCCCAGTTTGGTTTCTTTGCTTTAGGTATTTACACAAAGGGCAAGAGAAAAAGTACTTTGTATATAATGTTAAAAAGGGGAAAGAAAAAAATTAAGACTAGATCCTGAAATGAATCCATGGTCAATAAGACAAAAAATAAACTCTTAAAATTTGGAAAGGTTTCGCATTCTATTAATAACCCTTTAATTTATAGATTCCTCTGAAAAGATCTGGGTGCACTGTGCTGTTGTTATAAATACACATCGCCAAAATCATATAAACTTATGTTTGGTGCGTTACCTCAATGCCACTGTAACAAGGCACAAAGGTGTGACTTCTTTTGTCTGAGAACCAGGTGGCAAGGAGCTCTAAGTGATGTGCCCTGCCCTGCTCAGCACAATCGTTTGTGCTCTGCTCCAGACAGCAATTTGAAAAACAAGTACAGTGATAGTGCAATAGTAAAAAAAAAAAAACCAACCCAAAAAAACCCCAACAAATCAAAGCCCAAACCAAAAAACCTATATCCTGTTGCATTCAATAAAAGATGCTTAAATTATAGCAGAGCCATTCCTTTATTGCATTTGCAATATCGTATTTTTTGCATAATCTTTATGGTTTTGTCATTAACGATTCATTGAGGTTACCACTCTACATCCAGTTATTCAGGAGTTCATAATTCAGCCCACTTAATTTGTAACATGCTGAAACTTGGCACATAAATTGTCACTGTATGCAAATTGTCCTGGGGTTTTTAATGGCTTCAATTGCTTCGGCCTTTTTAAGCTGTGAGGATGAAAAATGCACAAAGGACCAGATAAAAAAAATATGTAGGTGACAAAAATCCTCAACTCTGACAAAAGTTTGTAAAAAACAGGCAGTGGAATTCAAAATCACAAGCTATCCCCCAGCTGGGACATTATTTGTCCCCTGAAAAGCCTCTTTTTTTTTTTTGCCTAATAGTTATCTTTGCTCCAAAAGCGTATAGGAGTGTGTGTCATCATACAGCGGCACCTGGGTCCTGAAGGACTGGATCTGAGAGCTTTGCCTAGAGTAGGACCTGTCTGCATGAACAAGCCTACGGAGGAAAGCTTTGTGAGTACTTAATAAAAAGATTCCTGTTCCAGTAAAGGGAAGATCTGGTTTGAATCTCCCTTTCTAGACTGAGGAATATGAATTTCTATCTTGCTATTTTAGAAGAGTATTTAATTATTAGGGTATATACGATGCTGGTACAGAGACAGGGAAATTCCCCACGTATCTGGCATTGAAAATGTGTGCTGTGTATGGGGGTTGATTAGACCAGGAGAGGACAGGCAAGCGGAGAGAGCCTCATTTGATAATCCAGTGGTTATGGACACAGCATGCAGCTGGGTGGGGACGGCAAGGGTTTCACAGATGACTGTGGTACACCATTGGGTTTTTTTAAGGTCTTAATAGGCACAGATAATCTAAATTTACATTTTATATGATTAATGTGATTGCTAAATAGCTACCTGTGCAGCCAGGAGTCTTGATAAACTTTCTTTGTGCACTGAACTTTTTGCATGAGAAGAGGTTAAAGAACACTGCATATCTCTGCCTGCCAAACGTATCCTTGGCAAGCTTGAACAATTCTGATTTGTTTCCATTTAATTAATGAACACTTCCCTGCTTTGTGATTATTGTCCTTGCCTGAAGTTGTTCCCATTATAGAGATGAATAAATAGTTCTCGACATTAGTTTCTACCTGCTTTGTAATTTGTTACACCATCAGGGACCTGTAACTTGTCCTTGCTTTCAGTCCCTCATCTTGTTTCTTTATTTTTGTCTTGTGTATGATTTCTGTTTTGTCCTTCACATTTAAAAAAAAATCTTATCAGTGGTGTTCTTTTATTGCTGTTACAAATATCTCTCATCTCTTTTCTTTGTCATGGAACATATTTCCTTGGTTGAGGTAGGAGGTCTCTTCTCTCCTCATCCTAGTACCTTTTTCAGGAGCTGCTTGTGCCATATAAACATGAAAGGAAGAGGGTAAAATTATCACAGACATTTTCTGAATACAGGAAAGTAGTCTTCTACACGCTCTCCTGTTTTGCTGTGAATTTTATGTCTGTTTGCACCTCCGTTACTTCCCTTTGAATATTTTCAGTGCAGCTGGATTGTAAGGCCTTTGACAAGTGGAGGTCTCAAGTACGGTGTGAACAGTCTTCAAACCCAGCATGTGATTTACTTCACTCTTAAGTACGTGGAATAACAGAGTAAGTGGACTTCTGCGCTGGCTGGAGCACAGTTCTGGGGAGCATTCAGTGAGCGGTTGCCAGCAGCAAGCAGAACTGTGCGGTATTTGCCATTTGTAAATTATCAATAAATCACTACTCCGTTCAACAGATCAATTATTTGCAAAGAAAACAGCAGGTTCTAATCATCTCCAAATTAATGCCTTCCTGACATTTGGTGTGCTGGCTAACACAAAATAATTGCTTTGGCAGATGCTGTACTGTCCTGTGAATTTCTCAAGTACAAGGCTATCCTAGAATTCCTGTTATCCATAAGACAGGACAAATAAGCCACCTTTCTGGTAACCGGTATGTCACCATAACTTGTGTAACAGATAGCTCTGTGCCTGCATGTGTTATTATGAGGGTACCATCGCCTAGGTTTGCCTCTCCAGTTGCGCTCCATCGTCCTGAGCAAATTGTCAGCAAGGCATTCACAGCTGCTCTCAGTGTGTTGCCATCAATGATAGATGAGTGCGATGTTCTCTGGTTTGGAGTGGGATGCAAGTTCAGTACTTCTGGACTTGTTTACATGTCTCTTTGAAAGCTATGGAGATATTACTGAAGGGAGTGAATTGGCTGAAATATTGGGAGAAAAAAAAGTTCCCAGCAGGAGCTTTCTTTCACACTTGATTTGAATGTTTGATAATGGATACGTTGGTATGTTTGTTTTTCTTTATTCTGAGCACATAATTTGTTCCTCACTAGCAGGGACAGCAAAACTAAAAATTGTCTGAATGAGTGTAGTCATTGGTAATGTGACCAATTTAATGCCAAGGACTGCCAGGGAGCAGACTCCTGGACATTTAAAGCTTCAGTGAGACAAAAATGTTAAAAAAAATGTGTGTATCGAGCATGCTTTCTCTGCAGGGCTGCTTGCAGTTTTCATAATAAACACTGTGGAAAAACTAACAGGAAAGCATAGTTGTGAGTTATCTGAAATTAGAACAACTTTTGTCTGAATGTTTTTGAATCTTTTTACTGAGCTGGGATTTGGTTCAGAGTCTTCAGGTGATCTCTTGTCTTATAATGGAGTTTAAGGACACACAGAGTCTGGAAAGTTAGACATTGAGGTCTGAATTTTCCATTTTGAACCTGTTTCTTTTTGGAAACAGGCTTGTTGGTCCTAACACGTACTAACAGATTGCAGTGGTATGGTAGCAGTTTGAAGTATGATTTATTTTTTTGAATAAAAATGTCTTTAGAAGAGAGAGACTTGCTGTTCCTCTCCCCTCTGGATACAGCAATTTTATCAGTGCAAACAGTTTCTGTTCACTCAAATATTAAGGAAACATTATTTTACAGGGAAATAGTGATTAGACAAAGTAAAAATTCCTGTTTTTTGACAGAGACAAAAAATTAATACACTTTATAAAAAGACTTGATCATAAGAGGGTGATGGAAGACTGAAATGTATTTAGGTTTTTGTTAGGGATGCTTTGTTACAGGTTCAAAATGCAAGGCTGGTAGTTGTTAAAATCTCCAAGGTACATGGACAAGATCTTGTGCCTCTTCATAAAGTCTAGTGTATGAAGGGAATAAAGAATGGGAAGTAGACTGTTCCTAGTCTAATGCGTAGTCTGGTTTGCAAAGAAAGGTAATGTCTTGATTGTGGAATTGCAAGACAAAATCAGTTCAGTACAGTTTTTTTTTTAAATTCATTTATAAAACTGGGTAATGGATTTTGAGTACAGTGGTTTTAATGTAATTTAGTGCTTTGATTTCATAATTGTTAGATTTCTTATTTATTTCTTTGCTAATCTTAATTACTAATTTTAGTTAGTCCTCACTTCAGTAATAATCTGTGTAGAATTTAAACCCATCTTCTTAAATGTTACTGTGATCTTTTTGACAATATGTGGCATTAAAACATTTCCATAGCAATCTGGAGTGATGTCATGGAATATTGAGATTTGAAATGAAGCTGTGACAAGAGAACAAAAACCTTAAGGAAACTGTTCTGTCACCTTTATGTTATTCCTTGGCATTTTTGTTGCAGAGCCATAGGTAAAACTCCGAGCTTGTACATGCTCTGCTAGAAAAGGTTCTTTTTATCTGAACTTTTTGGTATCCTCTCAGCCTTTATTTTTAATAAGTCTTTCCATGTTATTTCAGTTTACTTCTTATGAACTATTGTATTATTTTATCTTTCTATTTTGGAAGCCCCACATTTATTTTTTTTCTTTTTTAAAAAAGAAAAATGAGAGAAGCACCAAACTGCTGTTTATGTGGAAACTGTGCAAAGCGAACAGCAGTCAGCTGAACGCACCATTAATCTCTGCTGTTCTTTTAAATTTATTACTTCTACCAAAATCAGTGGACTGAGGTCTTCTAACTTTTACCCTGCGTAAAGATCATGGCATAAATCTAAGTGTGATGAGACCTGAAGTTTGGTTTCATGCCACTACTATAGTGGGAGCTAAGGTCTGCTCTTCCTCTGAGATATAGTTCCTGGTCCAGAGCAGGGGAGGTGAGAAGACAGGATCAGTAGATCAAAAAAGTTGGGCTTTTATAGATCTGCTGGTTTGATAGTACATTGCATACTAAATGGAGCCCACCAAGGTTTATCGAGTGCTTCTTACATCAATTCTGTATCTCACAGATTAATTGGAACCTCAGAAAGATATCTAATAATAAAGATTTCAAAATGAGAGCTAATCTGCAGTAGCTTTCGCTATTTGTTACCCTTACTTTCAAAAATTTCTGCTTTAACTCACATTTATCTATCTAAACAGAAGTTTTGGTCTATGAGTTTTTCCAATACTTTTTTATTAGCTTTAAGCAAGCCACAGTCAGAAATCTTGACCTTCATGGAATATGAACTCATGTGGTTTGTTAGAAATAAAATAAGGTGCTGATTGTTTCTCTTAGTAGCTCTTTTTATTATAGTCAAATTTTTAAACCTCCAAAAAAGGCACTGCCAGGGGAGAGATAGTAAGAGTTATACTAATAGCATATTTTGAGTTTGGTGTGGGTTGATTGCTTGTCACATTAAAAAAGTATTAACTGTCATTATCATCATCACAGGTCTTCAGATTTTGCAGCAAACAAAATGCTGCAAAAAAAAAACAAACCTGAATTTCAATGGAGGTCACCTGCAACATGTTAGTATATTCATGTATAAATTCTCAGAACCATCCTGTCTCAACTTAGTTTGATGTCTGGAGTCCCACTGAACCCCAGTAAAGGAAAATGAGCTGTGCATTAGAAATCACTTGTTGAGCACATAGGAGAATTCATCATCCATTTATAACATCATATGAACCAAGTCATTTGCAAATTATGGGTATTCAGAAACAGACAAGTGTGTTCTGGAGACGTTGCTTTTCTTCCAAGATTTATTTGTTTTTTCTTTGTGAAAAAAATGACTGAAATCAGCAATGATACTAATTGGAATTGGTTACAAAGAGTTACAATTCAAATTGTGCCATTGATGTTTTAGTCTTACTGTACTGTTGGATAAATTCAATCAGGATGTTTTGTCAGATGGAGAATTTGACCTATAATTCAGTGGAAAGGTCACCTGTATGGGATAGTTCACCTGTGCAATTTTTTTTTCTGGAACCTGCCTCTTGATCAGAACTAAATTCAGAGAAAAAAAAATAATCTTAAGAGGCAGACTAAGAAGGGACACTGGATAGGAGCCATTTCTCTTTGTCCAAGGTGAAGATAAAAAGGATCCCTCCCACTATCCCCTGGTGGAAGGTGTGAGGAGCGGCAGGAGCCGAAGCTGGGGTTTGGCGTTCCCAGTTCAGGAGCACCGGTAAGTATTGGAGCAACTGAGGAAGTTTTGGGGAGCAGAGCGCTCAGTGCCTCAGAGCATGTGTACTGCTTAGTGGTAAAGTTAGTCTGGTTTGGTGGACTTTATCCTGAGTGTCTAAGTAACACTGCAGTCTTCTGAGGTCACCTCTTTGTAATCAGTAAGGCTTACCTCAGTGGATATTCTTCAAAACCAACAGTGGAAACGACTCTTAAAAAGAAGCCAGTTAAATCCTCTACCATGACTGACTGATTTTATTGATGCCTAGAACCCACCAGAGCTTTATGGTCTCTCTTATCAGTGAATAATTCATGTCCTATGAATGGAAAACCCAACAAAGCTAAACCAAGATGTGCAAATATCTGTCTTAAGACTTTAACAGCTCATCTTTTGGATAAGACTATTATAAAGTCATTTGGAGGAAGAACCTCATACATAAAAATGAAGGTTGCCATGCAACAAGTACTAAAGAAAGATCCACAAGATTTAAGCCACAATTAATTTTCCAGAGCAGCTGGGAGTGTTCAGGAATAAGGAAATTCAGGAGCACCAATGTTAATTAAGCCTCATTTGCTAGAAATCTGTGGCTTGTAGTTGATGACTTTGATATCTCAGGAGGTAAAAAGTCCAACTGATACTTTTTCATGGTTGTAACATGTCAGGGCATGCTCTCCCAGGAAACTTCCTTAGCTTCTGGCAAAATGTGTACGTAGCCTACAGCCTGTCCAAGGTGAACACACTCTCTGTTGCATAGGTGCTTATTTTCTCTAAATTTTTAGGAGCTTAGTCATCTCTGAGGTCTCCATCAATTTGTGTCAGTATCTTGTAATGAGACCCACAAGAGCAGATCACCAGACATCATGTGTGGAGTTTGGGCTCTACATGGATGAAACAAATCAGCGTAAGGACTCGTGTTTGTAAGAGGGCATAGCTGGATGGAGACCTGTAAATGCTGATGTCATGTCAGCTAAAAATAGTATCTGTGCTGTTTGTTATTTAGGCAACAAAATCCTCTGCTTCTCTGATTTGTGAGAAGTAGTTTGCCAGACTGTGGTGCATTAGAGAGATTGGCATTGTAGCAAAGGAAGAGACACAAATGAAACCCATTACTTCATATTTTTGTGATTCAGTTCCCTATAGACAAAACTTGATGTATCCGTTGGGTGAAAGGAAAGCAAAACAGCCTCTTGATGAAAGTCTCAAACATCACAATAAGTTGATGACCAGAAAAGTGTATAAACATGAATAGTTTTCATTTGCCTATACATTCTCAGCTTTAACTCCTACAGGGAGAAGCTGAAGCATGCATGACCAGCATGGTCCTATTGTTTCCCCGTGACACTGATTTAGTAGGTATAAACAGAGATTCTGGATGCTGGTGGCATTCAGTAGGAAATATAATTGCAATTAGATCACACCTTCCTGTGGCACGTTGTTTTTCTCATCGAGGGAATTAATCTTTGCCTCACAAAATACAAACGATTAAGAAAAGCTGGCTTCTCTCCAAGCTGCTGAAATGATTGCTAATTTTTGAGTGTTTTTCAAATGATCCATGGAAAAGATGAACATAAAGGTTAGCAAAGTTATGCTGCATGGCTGTGATGCAAAGGGCAGGTTTCTGGTCTAGCAGATGCTGAAGCAAGTAGAAACATCCCATTCCAGAAGCTGACACAATTATGGATTAGATAGGATGAGAGAACATTCAGTTCATTTCTCTATTTCTCTCTCCTGTCCCACTCCTTTTTGCCCTTGCCAATTGTTATAAAAACTTACTGGGTTCAAGTGACCAGTGGAAGTATCTCTGAATTCAGATGGCAGTGGACAAAGCCTGTCTGAGTCACTGTTGCTTTTGACCTTCACTACAACTTCAAGCCCTTGAAGTGGTCTATATCTTTAAAGGATTTTTATGTTTGCTGTCACCAAACATGATGCTTCCTTGCTGGACAGAAACTGTGCTTTCTTATCTTACACAACAGGAAACAATATTAGTCCTGATAACACACCCACTTACACTGCTATCTTTTTCAATATCAAATTTTGCCCATCGTATTTACAGTAACAAAATGTACTACATGCTGCTATGTTGAGTGTGACTTTAGAGGAAGTTTTAACAGTAATCGCCAGGGGTACAGTTTTCTTGGCTAGGATTCAAAACATACACTTAAAAGATTAATAGATAACATAAAATAAAATTGCAGATCAATGTGACGAAGGATCATTCTAATGTGTTTGTAATCATTTTCTCATCTGTTGGCTGTGCTATCTCCCTTATATATTGGCAGGGCTGCTTATCTAGAGGTACTGCAGCAACTCTTTGAACATTTTATCACCTCCTTTAAAAGTGGAGTCAATTACAAGTCTAGATTAAAATAGTGATATACTTCAGGGAGTAAAAATGATATCCTGTTCTGTGTTTTCTGAAATTGCTGATAGGGCCCAGCTGATGAGTCATAACTCAAAACTTAATGAAATTAATAGAACGGCTTTGGAGTGGATCTCATCTTGTGGTGGGGGGAGGACGCAGATTCCTTCTGTGCTGAGAACCTGCAAGAAAAGGAGAGTGTGGTGTATGTGTATGACGGAGATACCTGTGTAATAACACAAAAAAGAAGAAATCACAACGACAGAGGGTGCAATTTCCCCCCCCCTTTTTTTCCTATATATTAAACAAAAATTATGGGGAAAATGAGATGAGCTGTGCATCTTACTCTGCAAGCCAGTTCCTTTCATTAAAATAGAATATTTTATTGCATAGTGCACAAATATAATTGTTCTGCATAGAGAAGACAGAGGGAAAACTTACTAATGACCTTCAAATATGTAGAGAGTTGTTGCAGAGGGGAGGGGAGTCTTCTGGCTTTCATTTAAAGGTAGACTGGACAAGAGGCACTGAACTCTAACTGCTACAGAGACATTTTAGATAGATGTTAGGAAGACTTTTCTAGTGGTCAAAGAACATATCTAGAGGGATAGTTTTACTTGGCAAAGTGATGCTTTTCTTCCTTTTTAATTTGCTGTATGTCCCTTTTCATAGCGCTGTGATATACCAAGTAGTCATCCCAAAAATAGATAGTTCAGCCATTTCACAAACCCACTTGTATTTAAAGATGGATGTTCTGTGACATCTTCATGTCCCAGTGCAAGCAGATTAAAAAAGAAGATCCTTAACATCAGGTAATGAGTGAAAGGCGAAAAATGGCTGTTGGTTAGCAGCTTTTCAAAATACAGGATAAATATTTTGTTTTAAAATTCAGGCTTCTCAATACTTTACTGCAAAGTTCTTGACGGACTCTTATCCTTCTGGTACCTGCACAGGGAAGAAAGATATCTATGCCTTTTAAATATACAAAGGTTCATTTGCTTTTTTTTCCTCCATCTGAATCTTGGTTCTTATTCTTTAAGGTTTTTTCTCAGGGAGTGATTCCAATTCAATGCACATTCAAGATGCGTGGTAGAAACTGAAGTTATTGGCCATATCTTAACATAGATAAAGAAGTGTTTTCTTACAAAGGAGGTCAAAGATAATAAAAGGCAAAATTGAACTGTAAATGCTATTGACTTTAGTAAGAGGACCACAGTGCGAGATGAGATGGAAAAGTGAAGGATCAACACAAAATGTAATTTCACAGCCCCTAAAAATGCAATCTGGGGTCAGAGGTTGGATGTGGAACTCATATTTGAAAGCCTGTTGCAGTGACAAGTGTTACATAATGTGATATATTCGAAGGCTTTTCAATGAAGTGTGAGTTCATTTTTAGATCTTGTCAGATTATTCAGATTTCACTTAGTATGACAGTCTCTGAACTAAGATTACCCTCACTTGATCTGTATGACTCAGAAAGTAGACATATAATAATAGGATTCTAAATTTTGAGAGTCAAGCTAAATTCTAATGAAATTAGGTGGAGGAATACTGCCTGAAGACCAGAGTCTGGAATAATGAGAGTGAAACAGTTTTGCAGAGGCTGCAAGATGATAGAATTAAGTCATTATCAATGTACATTCTGTGTTATGTTTAGAAAAGCAAGATTGTATATTTCTTAGTGTAGATATTTAACTGCATCTATCTCGGTTGCACTTAAGTCAAAGCAAGAGAAAGAAAAAGGAAAACAAAATAAATTGGTTATAAATCTTCTCCTTGGTAAACAGGGTATCACCTACATCAGGAGAAATATATATCCAGGGATGTATGATTTCTATAAATCTAAGTTAAAATGTGTTGCCCTGAATTGTTCATTTCTGATGTTTTCATTTCCTCTTTTATGAGTTTATCATAAAAGAGAGGTCCTCTTTTTTAGGATAAGGTTTTGGAACTGAGTTCTGACTTTTAAATTGTACTGATAAAACAGAAAGTGCACACGTCTTACAGCAGTTGACTACATGGAGTGTTTTGTGTGTGTTTTTACGGAGCTATTCTAACTGCACTGTCTTGTTGGCAAATCTTGACACTTAGCTTTGATATATGGCAGTAGGATGAACTTTTAGTACACTGCTAGGATCTTATCCATTAGGTTTCTTTGTAGTAAAAAAAAAATCTTGCTGCCATTTGTTGTGACAAGTTTGAAATCTTTTTCAGAGTCAGACTGCATTTTGAGAACTTTTCTACTCCATTACGCTTCTGATGGAGAAAAAAAAGTTGGCATCTACTGTGCCGTTCTAAGGGAATATGTACCCAAACCCTGTCTGAGCTTTCATTTGAATCTTGATATATAGGAAAACCACCTTGCACCAGTTTTCCCCCTTGTGTTACAGTTATTAGTATCTCTCAAACAATGGATTACTGTTTGTGTTTCTCAAAGTTCAGGAAAATTAATTCAGGAAAATTGACTTCCAGAGGAATTTAAAACTGATTAAGAGAGTCTTAAGATGATTCAAGCATCAAGTTAGCATTCTTGTTAGAAATAAGAGGTTTGTAATCTGTCCAGCTCAGCACCTTAGGAACACTTGCGCTGGTCTGGATGTGCCATGCTTTCTTCTAGGGAACATACAGAAGAACATAGGATGATCTGAGGGTGTTCTGATCTATATGTTGTGTGTACAGCTCCAGACTGAACTGGGACTGTGGCTGGAGCCGTAGAGATAGCTCCAGACCTAAAGAGTTTTCCCTGCTCCAAGGTCGGCTGAGTAGAGCCGGGATGGCAGGTGAGCTGTCAAGGTGTAGACGTTCATACAGGAATGCGCAGGTGTGGCACTGCTGGTGCATGGATGGTTTTTCCGGTTAGCGCTAGGAGCTGGAGTCAAATACCTGTTTTGTCAGTGAGGTCCCTAAATGGGCATTGTATGATGAATTAATTCGGGGAAGTCCTGTGGCCTGTGCTCTGCTGGAGGCTCACTGATCACAGTTGTTGCTTTTAACTTGTAGTCTGTGCATGGATGATGTCTCTGAGAGTACAAACAAGAGTGAAATATGGATTAATAACTCCAGTGTACAAGATATTGCTATTTTCCCCCAAAATAATTTAACTCATTCCGTTTGGAGAATCTCTGAATGATGTTGCAGGGAGCACAAAGTCTATTGCATGTGACCCAGCTGCTGCTCTTTTTTTCTTTTCTGTAAAATGAATGAACTATACCTATGAGTTTCATTTAACTTTATCATTTCTTTCCTACCTAAAAAGCCTTTGATAAGTAGCTTAGTACAAAAACACTGTGGAGTTAGGTTTTTTTTCCTTTAAATTTTTTTGAACAGAAACCTCTATCCCAAAGGAAAAAATTTATAAAGCCTGATAATCTCACTTTAGCCCAATGTTTAATTAATTTTTATTTCAGTTGCTCAATTTTAAGGAATCTAAATTGTTTGTCAGGAAGAAATAGAAAATGGGAGCATTGTGAATTCTGTTTAAAAAGAAAAAAAAAGTCATGAAAACAAGCCTCATAGGAGAGCACTGCCTCCATTCAGAACAAGAGCTTTTTATGCAAGTTTCTTTAATTAAAACTATTCAGCTTGCCCTGTGGTTTTGTTATTCTGATGGATGGACAGTTTGAATGCTTTGCAGGACTACTGGACCTCACAGAGCTATTTAGCACAGAGTCACTTCGGCTGTGGCAAGCTGGAACCTGAATTTTCTCATTAGTGAATGTCATTATTCACTGCATTTGCCTGAACCAGAGGAGCAGAGGGCAAAATTAAACCAGCAAAACCCCACTTCGTTACACATACATACTTAACCTGGC
This sequence comes from Syrrhaptes paradoxus, assembly GCA_013400615.1. Taxonomy (NCBI): domain Eukaryota; kingdom Metazoa; phylum Chordata; class Aves; order Pterocliformes; family Pteroclidae; genus Syrrhaptes; species Syrrhaptes paradoxus. The sequence goes on from VZTO01012531.1 coordinate 23,553, forward strand.
CCCAGATGTTTCTTCTTTGGATCATAATTCCTAAATAGTAAGAAATTACAGTAGTAAATATTTCCAAGTGACTAAACTAGCCATAATCTGATTGCTGTCAGAGTGAAAGGAACAGGAAAGAGGCTCAGTCTCTCCCTGGATCAGCTCCGCTGTTTGGGAGGCAAATGGACAGTAGAAGCCCTGGAGAAAGTGGGGGGAAAAACAAAAACCACACCAGAAGAAGAGTCTTTACCTTCTGAGTGGTCTGCTATATGCAAAGGCCAAAAGAGATTAATTTTTATGCTTTCTCTTTTTCCACTCAACTTTTTAGCCTTTCAGTCCCATAATATGTATTGACTTTGAAGGTGTAAGCAACATTGCAGGACTGAGCGTTACTTGCCATCTGAGAAAAGAAGAGAGACCATTCACCTCCCTAAGGGTAAAGTGAATTTGTCCCTCTTCCTATAGCTTTATATGTGAACATGTGCCCTAGTTTATAAACTTCCATGATGAGGATAAAAAGCAGATGCTCTAGTACTGATTCCTCCTTTTTATATTTTGGGAATGCAGTTAAGTTTAGTACATGTTGTGAAGATAATAAATTTATCTATGTTGAACACAGCAAAACAGAAAATCCCTAGTTAGAATTTCTTTTTAAGCAGTGGCAACCAGACAACCCTTCATTTATCTCGACTGTTTATGTGCTGCTATAAGGTCTGGTAACCTATGGAGGGTTCCATGTCAGAGCAAACCAATGAAAAAGGCTCCATTAACCATTTAAGAATTTAACTTTTACTGGCATTTTCAAGACCTTCTGAAAAGAATATGATAAATTCACTGATGAACACTTCCAAATAGCCCAATATCAGAAAAAATACGCTTTCAAACATGTCAAAGACTGATAATTGTTCCTGTGTTTTGTTTGTCAGAGCATCTGACACTAAAATATAACGCTCAGCAGAAATATGTGACTAGTTGAGCAACAAACTCAGAACAAAACTACCTGCAGAAGTGTTATTTTTATGTTATTTATTTGAAAGTATGGCTAGTTGCCCTACAGGGTAATGCAGTTTAGACATGCGTGTAACTACTGCTTACCTTCTGTAACTTGCTTACAGACACTTTAAATCTCACCATGCCCAGCCTGGCAGGAATTCAGTTTTGTGGGGTAATGATTATTCAAATCTGAGTAGAAGCTGTTCTGAAAACCATTTTTGCCCCTTGTTTTTACATAGGTACTTTCTGCCTGTGCCCTTGCAGTTGATAGGCGTTTGATGCGGACTTTAATGGCACAAGGGATGCGTTAATGATGGGCAGATCTGGTCTTATGGAGCACCTTGTATCCCTTTCTTAAGTACTTCAGGGACACCTGGCAGGTTTATCATTGTTGCAGAGCCATGCCAAAAATTTTCGTTAGGAAAAGCAGAGAGACCTGCTGGGAATACCCTCGATGACCTTCGGTTTTGTAACCAGAGCTGGGAATTTCTTTAACTAGTCCAGGGAACCCTGAGCAGGAGTCAGGGAAGGAACCTGAAGCTTTCCTGCACTCCTTGTGCAGGGCTGCTCTGACCTTTTCTAGTGTTCTTGTTTCATTTCTGACTTTTTCTGTTCTGTCTTTGCTTCTTGATTACAGCTTTCTTTTCTGTGGGGAAGCCATAGGGCACAAGACAAAGTGATTAGTGCATTCAGAGCAGAGTGGTTTATTCCGCTGAATACACTGGAAACTTCCAGTGAATACACTGGAGTTTGTTCTTGTGGCAATAATTGCAAGAACTGGAGTGGTGTGGATGAGAATAAGGCAGGTTACACAGACATGAGCTTGACTTTCCCAGAAAAAAGCCCTAAATTAAACCTTCAACCCAAACACCTTCGAGTCCTCACTATAAAACTTCTTAATCTCAGTGGGAAAGATGTTTAAAATCTGATTCCTGGAACCGGTGCATACTGTCGGGACATGTGCAGCATTATTACTGTGTAGAAGGAATAGCACAAATGGGCTAACGTGACGTTAGTGTGGGAATAACAAAAATGTCATTAAGGACTCCAGTAAATGGCTTGTGAATTACAGCCCAGCAAAAGTTGCATTTGGCAGAATTATGAACTATGGATGAGCATATACAGGTGGGACCCAGCAATCCATCAGTAAGACATGTTTCCTAATCCCTAATGCCAGGAGGCCTGGCATTCTGAAGCTAATAAAATAAGAGACAAGGGTATGTGAATGCGCACTTTGCAAAGGGTACTGTGCATGTATGCAATTAATGACGCTTGTGAATTGTGGAGTGATGACAAACACCACCGCTATCGCAAAGGAGACCAGAGGGTTCATTCTGGGCAGATAAAATAAATTATGTAGTCGTACACAGCTCCTTAGATCTTCTTAGCCAATAGCCTCAGGCAATTAAATGAGCCAGAAACTGAGCTCTCCACAAGCATTTAAATAGCAACTGTTCTCATGCATCCACAAGCAATTATTTGGTGTTGAAATAAGAAAAGAAAATTGAATATAAAATCTGTTGGGTAGGGAATAAAACTGTATTTTGGTTTCCTGGTCAGTCAGGAGCTTTGTTAAGCACAATTCCAAGGTTCAGATAAAAAGCCAAGTTTGAAAAAGAATAAAAACACCAAGAAATTTCAAATAGTCTCTATATTTGATTACGTTGTGACACAGTATAAGGACTAGTCTGCGTATATGCACACCTGCCTGTATTGAATACTGTGTGTTACAAAAAATAAAAGCAGCATTAAATGACACTCTGTACCCAATTACCTGTAAGAGACCCAGCAATGTTAAGCGTACGTGAAGGGCCAATACCTGAACAAACCCAGAATTACTGTGTTGTGGTTTCTGCACTCCCTGGATCCACAGGCAGGGCAGACGAGTGAATGATGGCATAATTGGATGAATCACTCGGTAATTTGAATAGTAAAAAGCTGTGAGGCACATACTTGACTGAGGCATTTGCTAAATATAAAAATGTGCTCTTAGGCAAATAATTTTGAATACCTGAGACAAATTCAGAGGTATCACTCTGATTATTTTTTAATTTCTTAAACTTCTAAAAGATAACAGCAAATGTAACTTTTCAAAAAACCGTTAGTCTTTTTTTTTTAGCAATCAGCTGCTTCTGATTCCGTAATTTTTTTTCCTGCAGTGCCAGAGTCTAACACATGTGAAACAAAACCTCATTAGCAGGAAGAAAGTCTGAAAGTTGTAACATTAGATTATCAAGTTAAGTGGGTTCAGAATGTTAAATGTGCTGAAGGACTGCAAATCTAAAGGGCGTATTTTTGGGGATGGTTATGTCTCTACTCCTTCCTGGGCTACAGTTTCTAAACACCTGTAGAGATTTTTATCTTTAAGTAGAAACTGTAAATCTGAAGTTGTCCAGCTTTAGATTTTTTGTATTTTTTAAAATGTACATAAACCCCTCATACGAATTTCAAATGCAATTAGATCCCATTAAGTTCCAGAAAGGTTAGATATCTAAATAGATTCCTGTCTGTACTGAAAGGTCTTAAAAAGTCTGATTGCAGTGAGGAGTGGACTAATGTTTCGGCAAGGAAATGTCTTCTTTTTTTTTTTTTTTTTTTCCTTTTTAAAAATTTTTATTTTACTGTGATCTCTTGGTGCAAGCTGAGTAAATGATGTTAGCACCTGGGGGGAACCACAGTGCTATGGGGTGATAAAATCTTCCCCCAGCTGGCAATGGAACATCCTGGGCTGTCTGCAGGTGTTCGGTGCTGTTGTCTGGGGAGCTGCTGGGTGCAGAGCTGGGCTTTGGGTGGTGGGAGCTACAGCCCCTTCTGTCCTCGGGGTAAAGCGAAAGGCAATTCATACCATTGCTGCAGAAGAATGCTCTTCCTTCTGGATGGAAGAAATTTGGAAGGCACTTCTTCCTTTGTGAAATCCCAGCAAAATGCTGAGAAATTCAGAGAATGTCGTAAGGTTATAATGCAAAGTAAGCAAAGTAAGATTTTGGAGTTTTGCTTAAAATTCACTGTGTTATAAGTGGCTCCTTTATTCTCAGGTTTGGTTTTTTTTTTCTTAGTTGTGATAACAGGTGGTACAAAGGTATCTAAATAAATTCAGATCTGTAGCATACTGGATCGGTGCACGGTGTTCGCATTAACTCACTTTCATGAGTGTCCGTGTGGAACTCTTACCATTTGTCTGTAGTGTAGTGTGTTCCGAACAAGCACATGCACAGATTGGTCCGTCATTTGGATTTTACTTTTGGTTCTCACCTTGATGGGTTTTTTCATCATCTAAAATAAGATGACTATGAACAGAAATTGTTTTTCTATATAAGAAGCAAATATGCACTATTAAAGTTTTTTTCCTATTCACTAAAGTTTTCTAAAGTGGTACAGTAAGATTGCCAGATGTTAAAAACAAAATACCTTGTAATCTTTTTTTTTTAAAGAAAAACGTTTGTTTAAATTATGATCTATAAGCTTATAGACTTTGAACTGATACATAAAATAGCAGGTTCTTACTGTGTTTGAAACGTTTTTTAGCCTTACTGGAGCCTTTCTCTGTAGTACTGTTGATTTTTGCAGTGTCACCAAACTGAAGTGTAACCATGTGTGTTAAATAACGATTTATTCTCAGGGAATTTGAATTCAGTGGTAACATTTTTAATAGGGCACAATTAAAAGTCAATCAAAGGCATTCTGTGTGCGTAGCAATGACTTCCGAGTATATATCTGGCATGTTTTTCTTTGTTAACATGTGAGCGTCTTCAGCTGGAATAGCTACTTTGACTTGCCAACTACAGAATCAATAAATGTTTAACATGTGTTTCAGAGTGTGCAGAACAGCAGAAAGCTTGCTATTGAACGTCTTTTTTTCAGAGCTACCATACTCCATGAACCTACTGGTGTTTATTGAGATTTTTCTGTGTGATATTCTGTTACTGAAAGGTCCTGTTTTTGTAAAGATTGGGTATCTTGGGGAAGAAATAGGTGATTTGTGTGTGTAGTGAATCACTCTGACCGGCAGCAAGGAAAGGCATTTTTAATAAAAATGAAAATAATGAAAGATAATAGTGGATAATACATCAATTACATCTCTTGTCCACTTCTCTTCCATGATAATAACTGTTTCTGAAAGAGGGGAATGTAACAGGTATTTCCCATGAAATTTGTTGATATGGGCTGAACTGTCAAAACCGAATTACTGACAACAGCCAATTTATTCTGATTTGTTTCTCCAGTCAACCATCTTGAAAAAATATTTTGTGCAGTTGACAGAGTGGATTTTTTTTAATTTTAAATAATTCAAATTCTTGTGTTGAAAATTTAAGAAGAAATTACAACTAATCCACCCCCTTCCTGTAAAATTGAAGTTTTACTTAAATTCCATCAATTCCAACTCCTGAAATGAAATACTAAAACTATTTCATAAGCGGGGTTTTTTTTCCCGAATTTCTGGCAGGTATTATGTACTCATTTTTTATCTGAGTATTTGTGATGTTGCAGCGTTAGTGGGTTGGTAAGGTATTTCACATTCATCTTCACTGTGGACTGGCATTGTGCTTCTCAGTGTTAAAAGGAAGTTAGTAATTTATTGGTATAGAGAAAATCTGTGATTAAGAATGCGTCTGGCTCTTTTATTTGAATAAAGATGTAGGTGCATGAGAAACTCTCAAGAAAGTCAGAAGCGCCGAGATCTAGATTGATTGATATCATATGTCTGGGAGGGCTTAAATATGTTCCTCAAGAATCAGAGGGCAGCAGGAGGATTGGTGCTAAATTCTTGTATACCTGAAACTTTGTCTGATAACAGGGAGTAGTGTAGATGAGGTTCATTAAAATGAAAGGAAGTATCAAAACTGAGATTACACAATGAGCTGGAGGAAATTTTTTTTGCTATGTTTTGTCCTTGGAAAACAAACAACTCAATATTGAGGTGCTTATCCTTTAATAGTTTTACTTTTTTTTTTAAATACTAATTTAAACAGAGCTGCAGCTGAATTTAAAAATCACCAAATGTACTTGAATGCTGGCCATCTCCCCTCGCTCGTACACCCTGCTGCCACTGCAGGATGTTGCTGAGATGAAACTTTGAGCGACATTTGCAGCCAGTATGTTTCCATTCAGTGACCTTAAACCAATTTAAACCAGCAGTTTCTGCCATTACAGAATTTAGTGTCCTCTGTTCCTGGGGAGGAACATCGCATCCGTTGAGCACAGCTCTATAAAACCAGCACACAAGTACACTCGTGATAATATAGAGCATTCTCCTGCATGTTATCCCTTTTATTTTCCTGCCACAAAAATAAAGGGCAAGCCTTAAATCCGACCGAACTATAATGTAAAAGCTGAGCAACTGTCATTTTTATTTTGGCTGGCTTCCCTGTAGAATTGCTAAAATGGAAAGCAAACCAAAGGGCAACCATGTGGGAAGTATACGGAGTTTGAGGGCTCCCTTTATGTCTGCTGCAGTTACTGAAGTCAAAATGCACCCTAATTCCATTCAATTACCTTCCCTATAATGCTATTTTTGAACTGCCATGCATATGCATGGTGTGCTGCTCAGTGTGACCCTGCGAAGGCCCGCAGAGCTTCAGGAGCTGTATGGTGAAAGGAGAATAATGATCCTACAGGGGAAGAAGTGTTACTTTTTAATTATTTTTTTGGTTTCAGCAGCTCTTCTTTTTTCTTTCTTTTTTTTTTTTTTTTTTTT